>JANIJG010004979.1:44948-64087 GCA_024611175.1 Megaceryle torquata | reverse complement strand
TTACTGTAAGGGTCACAGAGCACTGGAACGGGCTCCCCAGAGAGGTTGTGGAGTCTCCTCTGGAGATTTTCAAAACCTGCCGGGTGCGTTCCTTTGTGATCTGTGCTAGATTATATGGTCCTGCTCTGGCAGGGGGGTCAGACTCAAAGATCTCCAAGGTCCCTTCCAACCCTTGACATCCTGTGACACCCTGTGATACCCCAGCTCATCTCCTCCAGCTTGGTGAAGAAAGGTCATTCTTTATTCTATTTTGCTCTTGTTTCTCTATAACCAGCTTCATTCTTACTCTGAATAACTTCATAGGATTTATCTAGTTCTGTGGAAAATATTAAATGAGGTTTAGACTGAAATGAGATTTTTTTCTTAGTAAATGTCCCATTTTACTATGACATCCAATACAACATTAAATCTAGCATTGTGATAGGTGCAAATGTCAGGTATTTCATGTTAGTTTTCAGTACTGTAATAACAATGCTATTATCCAATTAAAAAGCACAAAAAAGAGCTTGTTCCTATTTGTAAATGTCATTTTCTGTTAGCTCTCAGCCACCCAAGGCACTGCATAGTTGGAGGGATTATTGCACTTCTCAGTTAGTTGCAGCCTCTTATGGCTTGGACTTGTGCCTCAGAAGCTTGCCTGAAGGCTCTGTTAATTGCCAGTAATGCAAAGCTTGTTGAATTATATTGCTTAATTGCACACTTTTCTTCTTCTGTGTGTTGTGCCAAGCAGATAGGAAAGGCTTTGGAAGAGAATTTAGTCAAAATGTGTCTATCACTGGGAAGTGTCAGAAAAAATGAATAAGGCCACCTTGAATAATGGAGGGTAGGTAGAACTTGAAGTGAGGCTGTGCGTCCTCAGTGTCCTGGGAGGATCTTTTTCTATTGACATGAAGAGTAAAGTGTCTTGTAAGACACACAGCATTGGCAAAAAGCTTTCTAAACCCATCATGGTGCTGAAGTATAAAGCAGGTCTGCCCTTTGGGAGCAGGTAATTTATTTACAGTGGAAGGAATCATTAAAAGGTATTTTGGTAACACAGTCTGTTCTTGTGTGTTCTTTCTTTATGCCATGAAGCTATCTGTGCTACAGTGAGAAAAGCTGAAGGACCAGGAAGAAAGCCAGAGTTATGGCTGTATGCAGAAATAGAAAATCTCTTTAAGGCATGAAACCTCCCAGGAAGACTTGCTGTCATCATCTTCTCTACCCCAGAGTAGTCTGGAGACCTGCCTCCTGCAAAAAAATGTTATTTATGATCTTTTCAGAGCTGATCCTCTTCTCATAATTAGAGAAGTTAGACACATGGTCACCAGAATAGCTACTGCTGCTCTTGAGATGTTTACCTTCCATATTTTACATCAGGAACCTCTTAAATTGTTTTATATTCCCTAATTTCTGACAAAACTATTTCCAAGACAGATAATGCTGTGACAGATTTAAGGGTAATTACATTCTGCAGTCATATCTCTCCTATTAAGTATTTTGGATCCAGGCTTTATACTTAGGTTTCTGTCTATAGTTTTGCACTAAGAAAAAGATTGCTAAAATGCATTGGAACAAGTTGAAAAAGAGTGAGTTAAATGCAAATAAGTGTCTTTCACAGCAGTATCAGAGTCCAGGCTCAGTCCTGGCAGCACTAGCAGCTTCCCAGACAGGCACTCATCATCACTCAGGGGTGTTTGACTCTGGTAATCACTGGCCGATCTCAATTGCCAAGAGGAGAGGTAGGCTGAATAGCTGCCATGTGCCTTGGCTAACATCTGGGATGAGAAGGCAACTACTGCAAAAGGAGAAAAGCAACAGGGAGCTGGGGGGGGCTGCTTCACTCTGGGGGTGGCCAGTACAGTCAAGCACCACTCAGAACCCTGAAAGGCACATGCCATGTGTGGCAGAGGCCATTGCCTGTGGCAACATCAGCTGAAAGGAAAGCGCCTTTCCATTCCAGAGGGAAATAAAATCTCACCAACTTTTTCAATCTGAAAATGAAAATTTTCCAGTCTCCTGGATTATTTCTTTTGTTAAATGAAGTATTCTTGTGTCTCTACACCACTCTGAGAACATGCTACATGCATTTTAGTGGCCTTTATTTTGCCAAGCAGTGCTAGGAGCCAAACTCTAAATAAAAACTGAGTTTCTGGGGTCAGAGAAAGGGCTTCTGCAAAAGGGTTGTGGACAAAGATGGGCTCCAGCTTTCTCCTGGAGCATCATCCATCTTTCTAGCATGCTAAAGGAGATTCACAGCCTCAGGTAGGTGTATGCCATATAGCCCAGAAAGGACACCATGCCAACATGCAGAACACAGCTTATTAGTGACATGTTTTAAATTTGTGGTTACTTTTAGTTCCATTTACCTATCCCATCTCCCTAGCCATTAGGTGTCTGAATCGGCTTTTCTGTATTCTTTTGGTAACCAAACCCACTCCCATGACCTGTCTTTTGCAGAGGTCTAGCTACAGTTTTATTCAAGACTACTCATGGTCATCTAAACTCTGGCTGAACAGATCTAGTGGAGATGCAAGGTATGTGCTCCTCCTGTATCTCTCCTAGTCCTATCAGACTCAGATGCTTAGCACCTCAGCACAGTAGGTGCTACTGAGTTTGTCTCACCCAAAGATTTTGGCAACAGAGTTTCAAATGTGGGACATCTTCCTAACCTGTCTGTCTGCCAAAGACTTCAACTTTTTGTCATTGGAGATGTTACTGGGTCGGTTTGACCTATCAAAGAAAACAGTTATGCTACTAGCTATTCCAAATCCAGGGCTTGCTATGTCAGCTTAAACTTTACACTCTGAGAATGAGTGGTAGCTTGCAAAAGTAGTCTTCTACCAAGAAAGCAAGAATCCTCACGTGAAGCAATCACGCTCTTTTCTTCCCAAATCACTGGTATCCCCAGTTACTCAGTTTTCATGCCACCACTCCTACCACTACTATTCATTACTCTTTTACTGCCTGCTATCCTTCCTACCCCCTCTTCTCACATTTTACCATTGGTCTCGTTTGTCCATTGCAGACGTCTCACAGACTCCATGGCTTTCCAGCTGATGTTTATTTGCAGCTAGTCCCAGGCCCTGCACTCTTCTGCCCTGTTCACAGTATCCATGGGAACATCCTTATTGTCTCATGGCTCAAAACAGGGATTCAGTGTCCACCTTTGCTTTAGAGATTCACTCCTCATCTGCTGTGTGAGAGAGCGCCCTGCCTTCCTACATGACGCAGTGTTTGAGAATAGGCTTTTCTACATTAATTCTGTATTCTCGTGTCCCTCTCCTAAGTTGAGAAACTCTTCCTTTGCCAGGATCTGAACAGACAAGAGCTTTTTTCTAAGCCTTTGGCTGGCAGAAGTAAAGCCACCGAAGACAGTTTCCCAGCTACTGTGTGTCCTCCCCGCTAACTGGCCATGCTTATTTGCATGCTTCCTCCCCACTACAGCACCATGTCCCCACCCCAGGGTGCTGAGGAAGATATTCAAGGGCAAATACTGCTGCTTCCTCTGGGGAGATGGAAGCAATGGTCTGAACCATTACCATGAAGCCTCAGTAACTGCTGTTCCCCCAGCCAAGTCTGGGGAAAGACCTGAGCTGTAAAAAGGACCATTTTCTTCTTTGTATGGTCAGAAAGCTGGATGAAGGAGGGACACACCTGATTGTTATCGGGTGATAACAAAAGCACAAAAGCACAAGGCCAATGAATAAAATTAATAGCTTTAAAACAACAAAAGCTGCGCTGGGTTTTGTATACAGTGTTTGTTGCCACAATTTGGCCCAGAGTCACCCTCTCAGATTTCCCTGACAGAATGATGGAAATATAAATAGGGGCTATAAACCCAAAGTATTTCCAGCTCATACATCCAAAGGATAGAAATTATAGTCTCTTAGAAGGGAAAATGTTTGAGGGTAGTGAGGTAATGGGACCTGGTTACAGAACTCATTTCCCTGAAAAACTTTAATACAGCATAGAAATTTTTCCAGTGTCCTTGATACAACCTCTGCTAAAGTATAAAATAATCCCCTGTTTCGGTGGAAAAGCCCCTTCCATGCCTCTGAGAATGAACTGCTGAGCTCCATTTTGGGTATAGTTTCTTTCCAGCTGCTGTTTCCAGAGGTTCTTGAATGGCTTTGAAGACACACCATCAGCAAGGAATGAAATCTCTCTGAAAGATAATCTGTTGCCTGTTGGCTTACCTAGAAAGGGCGTCACTTTTCTGTGCATTTGCTGAGAGCTGCTGCTGTTGAACCATAGGAATCCCAGCTCCAGTCTTGCTAAATGATATTCTGAAAGTCCACACCATGAGTCACATAACTGGATGAGGGGCTCTGCTCATTTGATTAATTACATTACCATGCCTGCCCTTTACTTGTTGACTCATAGCCATAGGAGCCTGGGATGTGCTGCGTATGTAGTAAACTGATTAAAGGGGGAACGTATGTCAATGTAAGGATGTGTACAATAGCTTTTTGAAATCCCTCATGATCTTCCCACCCACTGGGCATTGCTTCAATATCGAGTTCAATCATCAGGAAACAAACTTGCTCCCTCATCTGCGTCGCACATTGCAATGAGCTTGCCAAATATGGCCAAGCTTTTATAAAGAAAAGACAATCCCCCCCACCAGTGAATTTATAACCCTTGGCTCTGTTTGTGGCTTGTTCCTGTGCATGCCTGAGCAACATGGAAACTGCAGCAAATTTCTTTGGCCTGTTTCTACACTCTCACACTTGCAGTTATGTTGGATTTTTCCCTTTTTAAATGACTAGAGGGGGGTTTTGTGTGTTGCTTTCTAATGCACGTAACCCGTGATGAAAGGCACAAAGGATGGAGAAGAAACAGAGGAGGCTAGAAGTGTTGCTGAGTGTTTTGAAAGTAAAACATCACTTCCCTCATCTCTTCCAGGTCCTTTAAGCCTGACTTTGTCCTGATCCGGCAGCATGCCTACAGCATGGCGCTGGGAGAGGACTTCCGCAGTCTCATCATCGGCCTCCAGTATGGTGGCATCCACACGGTCAACTCCCTCTACTCCATCTACAACTTCTGCAGCAAGCCATGGGTGGTAAGTGATGATCCAGCTCTGCTGCATGACAACACTGCAAAGCAGATGTGTGGTACCAATAAAGCACCCAAGACAGCTTCCAGTCTGTTTCATAGGAATTCATCTCTTTAGGTTAGAACCACCCTTTAAACAAATTTAGTAATCGAACTGGGAATCCTTAGGAATAAAAAACCAAAAAACTATGTGCAATGCTTCTTTATCAACCTCTAGAAACATCAAGGTGTTACTTTCTCACACTGAGTAGGACATTTCACCTGTCCCAGACTCTAAAATGTCACAAATAGCCAACAGTAAAGTAACCCAAAGATTTCTTGAAAGGTAGCATAGATGAATAGATCAATAACAGCAGATCAATAGTAGCATGTTTCTGTCCTGACCAAAACACAGTAAAACTACCTGGAAAGAAATATTATCATTCTCTGTTCTAGAGAATATCTGAGCTACACTATTTCTATCATCTTTTATTAGATATACACTTGTGGTAGCCAAATGCCCCAGGCTGAGACTAAGATTATCCATTCCTTGCAAAAGTGCAACCTGCACTTGTCTTCCCTTGTCTTCTTTTCCTACATTTTCTGAGTAGAGCTTTGTCGTAAGGAAATCAGACAAAAAGAAGGAGAAGAATGGTAGCAAGATTATTTCTTCGACAACTAGGTCTAGAAAAAAAGGGAACACAGACTGGCAGAGACTTTGGAAAGAGGCAAAAGGAAAGGGGAAAGCATGTAGAGTCTTTCAGCAGTTTCAGAAGGAAATAAAAGATTATCATAAAGTGTTGGTTTCACTGAGCACAAAAGACTGCACCTTGGAAACACCTTGGGCTGAGTAAGCTCCTGGGGAGGAGAGTGTTTTGAAATTTTGTACTGGGAGGCCCCTTCACCTGTTCTGTAAATTTTATCAAGTTCAACTAAAAATCTCAGAAAAACTTAAAAAATATTATCATGAACTTGTCTCAGCCCCAAATCAAAGTTTGTAATTATTCCCCAGACCTCTTTTATGACCAGTCAGTAGGAACTGCAGGAGCAGCAGAGCCAGAGGAGTGAGGCTGACCATAATGAGCTACAGGAACATGTCTTGCCATCATAGCACCTGCAGGAAGAAGTCAGATGCTGATGCCATTTTGGGGTGCACATCTGGATCTTCAAAGCAGTTTTATCCAAAAGTGCCCCCTCTGTTCACTGATGCTCCCAGAACAGAAGTTTCCCTGCATTGTTCTAGATCCAAAGAAGGGAACTACAAGCCATATGGATGTGACAAAGAGATGTGACTCTCCAATATGTCCTCCATGGAAAACTTTTAGATAAATTTTTAGGAATTCCCCTTACTCATTGTACAAATTTATCTTGGAGTGAGATGGAATGTTTCGAGCAAGTGGTAAATATCTTCCTCATTATCTAATTGTCTTTTTGTTTATATTTTTTTTCTTGGAATAAAATCCAATTAGTCTTCAGTGTGTTGACTGGTAGTTCAAATCCATCTGAGGTTTGTAGTGACTCACTTTTATTTCCATGACTATGCAATGTTGGATTTAACTCATTTCCTACCAAAAAGGTACCAGTGTAATAGGTTTAAATCTTCTCAGCTTTCATCCCTTTTATGACATTCAGGGTTTTTTTGAGACCAAAAGCAAGGTCCTGTCTTTTCCAAAAAAAAAAAAAATTGCAGTGCAGTAATGAGAATAGTGAGAAAAATCTCACTTTTCCATTAGTGTATAGGTAGATGATGTGCATTTGGCCTCAGTCCCCATTTGAATGATGAAGGTTGCTGGGAATAGAAAGAGAAGGAAGAGAGGGATCAATGCCAGGCTCTGTACAACACCTTTGCATTGGTTACAACAGTTACTACTACACACATGAGCATGTTGACCCCAGTGACCAGATAAAAAGCCATCACATTTGCATTGGCAAGGAAAAGGAAAAAAATTGGAAAAGGAAAAGGAAAAAGAAAAAAAGAAAAAAAAAGAAAAAAGAAAGAAAAAGAAAAGATAAAAGAAAAAGCACATTTAGCAAGGCAGTGTGGGAGAAATTGTCTCTGCCAGTAACTTGGATCTAGCTATTCCGGGTATGGTTGTGCTACGCTTTCCTCAGAGGGAATAGAGCTGGCTCAAACAACCTTCCCAGGGGAGTCAAGGAAACCAGTTGTAAACACTTAAAACAGATTTGTAGAATGCTTCCTTTCCCTACTGCCCCTGCATACACATCAGCCCCCAAACCAATGATTGGAACACACTAATCTAAGAGCTCATATGGGATCTGAGCTGGTATTTGGCACCACTGAAATTTTATCAGGTTGAAGCTCAGGTAGAGATTGCACTGGGGCATTTGAGGGCAGAAAGCTTCACTGGCAGCAGAATCAGAAATATCTGATTTTGTGATAGCTGGGAAATGAGATAGAACAGACTTCTTTGGTCCATGTTCCACTCTGATAGCAAAACAGGCACCTTGAAATAAAGGGTCTGCTTTAACAAAGATTACTGGTAACTTGCTGGACCTAGAAAAGAGTTGAGATAGATGAAGAAATGAAATTAAATCCCCCTGGGAAATGTGCTTTTCACTCTTCTTTTTTTTTTTTTTTTCCAAAAATTGTTCCATTTCATAGAAATGTTTATGATTTTGTGAAGGGGGATGGAAGTGAGATGGTATTTCCTTGGCAATTTTTAACAACGTAATTTCTCTAATTACAATCAGGTGAGTTTGGGTTTGAATTTACTCAAACATGCAGCCCCATTTTTTTAATGACATTTGCCAGGTTTCTAGAACTGCAATACACATATTTATTCAAAGGTTAAAATTTGCATTAAATGCAGGCACAGTTTGAAATCGGTGTTTCTGAGAGACAGATGTATTCAAGTGGATCTCATACGCAGAGAAATGCCTAAGAAACCCAAGTTTTAAGATGATCTCAGAATTATTGAGAAATAATGCTACAAGTACTCTAAACACAATGCTTCAACCACTAATAATAATTTTTTCAATTATTAAAGTTAGAATGCAAAATACAGTGGGAACAGTGCTCAGAGTAGTAATTGTAATGTCGGTAATTGTAAGGCAACTTTTGCATCTGCAAGACTTCAGGAAACTTGAAGTCTTGAAGACACTTATCTACACAGTAAAGGAGCCAAACTGTTAGTGACTGTCAAGGGATATAGGTTCTCCTATGACCTAGGCACTTTCAAGATATTCAAAAGGCCTTGAGGTCCTCCAAATGGAGCTTTTTATTTCTCTTCAAAGATCTCCTGCAAGTAACGCTAATGCCCAACCATCCAGGTAAGGCATCTCACATGCATACGTGTTCCAGGTACTTAAAACCAGGCTGTGCCACATTGCCTTACCTCATGTCTAGCTCTGTGGTTTGGATGCAATCTCACTAAAACCAGTGGAACCACAGAAAGTAAGAACTGATACCAAAATGTGGAAGGTGCAGTTATATCTAGCTGAGGTGCTGAGGGTAACATTCCTGCCCATTTAAAATGCACTGGGAGGTGCTACTTGATATCTGCTATCAGCTATTTAAGAGGCTGCTGCACCACATAACGTGGATGTCTCTTTGCCAATAACCTGTTTTGCCAATAACAATTGCCAAAAAGGAAAGGAAAAAAGAAGGGAATTGTCCCATAAGGGTCAATACCTAAGTCAGACCTTTTTGCAGGCTTGGCTTATTGAGGAGGTTCACAGATGGCTGAGTCTCTCATCTATTCATCTGAAATACTTGTGACTTCAGCAACAGCCAACATCTCTGTGCTTCAAAAGGAAGCCCAAGGAACAAGTCAGGAATCTGCCTGTCAGCTGCACTAGTGTTTCCAGTTATTTTGCTTGAGGTGTTTTCCTAGGATAGATGTATGTCACCTCAATGTCAGGGTGCCCGTGGCTCACCAGGGCTGCATGCATGCACAGTGGGGGCATGTACTGCTCTCAGCCACAGTGTTTTTCCTCCTCTCCCTGTCTCTTTCTCATTCTGTTTAACTTTTAAGCCCTGTCTGCTCACTTGGCTAGTCATAACAGGGCTTTATTTTTCTTCTCTAGCATGTGCAGGGCAAATGCAACTAGTTATGAGAAGCAAGCTGTCCTCCTTCCCCAACATCAATACCCTCCTTGCCAACAATAATTATTCTACATGGGGAGTTTTTCTCTTATCTGTTGATGCATGATAGAGGGGGACTGGTGTTAATGATGGGATATTCAACCTCTTGATGTTTTCTACATTTTTCATAAATGCCATATTTTGAGCTACAATCTTAGGACAAGGATTCTTTGCATTTGTCTTTAAATCTGCTGGCAGCTGCCCCTTCAGCACGTGGCCCAAGTCTGGTATGCACCTTGAAGCCTAATTTTTTTTTGCATACCAGCTGCATTTTGTTTACACTCTGCAACCCAAAGGGGTATTACTTCACCACCACCAAGTGAAGTTTCAACTTCTTATACAGAAATTATGTTGCTAAGACTAGCCCAGTAACCAGGATGCCCAGGAGCCCAGATGTAGCTACTCATCAGAAAACATTCTCAGTAGCCCTCTCTTTATCTGCAACATAACCTTGGGGTTGTGATTTGGTACATTCACTGGCTTCACCCATTGCTCAGATATGCTCAGAACATGGAAGATTAGGTAGTTGATGCAACTGGCAAGAAAGAGAGCTTTCTTTCAATTCCCTTGTTCCCTAGATGTCTGTCTCCTTCCCTTAATCTGTGTGTTACCTCCCTGAGGTGACACAAAGATTCCTTCAAGAAGAATGCATCTGTAGTTTTGATGGGGAACTTGAGGACCTTGTGTAAAATGACTTGTCTCAGACTGGAGGCCTTTATTAATTTAACTTGATTTGATAAAATTCTAGGGGTCTTAGAAACTAAATTCAGTTTCTAAATTACTTTGCAAACAGGACATAAACAGAGAATTCAGTCCCATCTACCAGCGCAACAGGAACCAAAATTCTTATCTGTGGAGCAATCCTCAATCATATTATTCTCTTAACATTCATGAAATAATCAAGCTACCTTATGCACCTTTACTCCATCTTCTGCAAGGCTGCTAGTCTAACCATCAACAGAACTGCCAGTTCAGCATTGTCCATGGTGATGGGGCTATACCTCTTCAGAGAGAAAGCAGGATGTCTAGATATGTGATTGTAAAGAATCTAAGTTGCTCCCAAGATCTGGAAGGTTTCTGTGATATATATCACCTCTTACTCTCTTTGATATATCAAATTTGTTTTATCAACATTTTCTGTCATGGTTATTAAGCTTCTCTCTTACAGTTTTGGGGTTTTCTCCACTTGATCAACGATAGATTGAACAATGAGGCTGCAGACAATGTACAGAATAGTCTGCTTGCTTCACAGATGTCTGAAGCAGAGCAGGAATTTGTTGTGCTACACTTCTGTTGGGGTTTTCAAACCTGAACAGAAATCAAAACTCAGTCCTATCATGGGAAGTTTGGTGTCTGTACAACCCTGAATAATGAACAGTTTATTACAGTTATGATAACGGTGAAAATAGTGAAGGTCATGCTGACAGGTGGGGACAGTGGCAAATGTTCACCACTGTACGTGAAATACCACCACCATGGCTTTCCCCATTGATGTTACATACTGTTTTCTATAGATAACCATCCTCACAGACTGGTGTCTCCCTCAGACCTCACTGGTAGATGGCACAGGGATAGCAGGTGATCTCCCCTTTGTCCTGTCATTCATGGGGGCCTCTTGGGAGACCCTCAGATTATATTCAGTGTCAGTTATGACTGATGGTGAGCTCATGCTTCTCTGGTCTAATACTCAAACCACTCAAATTCCTGCCAGTCATCTCTGCCCCTTCACAGTTCTTCTCTTCAGCACAATGATTAAACGTGCCTTGCTTTGATTTCACTCTGGGGCAGAGAGCCAAGGGAGAACTTTGATTTTTTTTTTTTTTTTTTTTTTTTTTCTCTGCTCAGGAGCAGTGGCACTGATTTCCTGCCTGGTCACTCCTCTGAGACCTTTCCTCTACCAAGAAGCACACACCCACAACCCGCCCACACACACCCCCCCTCCCCCAGCCACATTTGGAAAGCAAAGCTTGTTCACAGCAGATCTGTAACTAATGCCAAACTGATTCCCTTCTGGCTCTTGATCCCTTTCACTGCTCTTTCAGTCCAAGGTTTGTGTACACAGACTGGCTTGGCCCTGGGCAAATACAGCGACTTTGTATTTTCTTGCTGCTCTCAGGTCAAGACAGCAAGGTGGGAAAGGTAAAATAACTTGTTTCTCTCACTTTCTTCACCAGTATCAGTACATTTTGCAAGCACTTACCTGTTACACAATAAGCCACTGACATCCACTGTGTCTGTTTTTTTTCCCCTTTCCCTCACCCCAAGTTCTCTCAGCTCATTAAAATCTTCAACTCACTGGGTCCTGAGAAGTTCCCCCTCGTGAAGCAAACATTCTTCCCAAGCCATAAGCAGATGGTGAGTATCTTCCCTTTCTTCTGATGCCAGCATGGGTAGGGGAAAAGCAACAAATGTGAGTTGGGCATGAGAGATGGTGGTGGGAATGCTGGGAAAAGTCTCAATTTTACTTACAATTACTATATAAAAAGCAATATTGAAAAAGCACTACTCTGGAACCTCTTTCTTTTCTTGCCCAGCCCTCCCCCAGGTCACATATGGACCCTGAAAAAAGTGCACAGTGAGAACAGCCTCAAAAGCAAAGCAAAAATCCATTGTAAAATCTAATCAACAAAAGCTCATACTTTATAGCAAGCAATCACTTTATGCAGATAAAGTGGAATTTTTCTCCTATTGCAATTTTTAAAAATATGTTGACGACTTGGGAGCTGGGCCATGAGAGATGTTTGTTGCACAATGTCAGGTTGTTTGGACTGCCACACTGTTGCCATCCATGAAACATTCTTCAGGCTGACTAGGTACTCAAAGTAAATTGGAGTTCTTGAAAAGGAGTTTGTTTCAGCTTGTAATGTTTCCTTTGCACAGTGGTTCTGGCATCTAGTCTTCCTGTCAACTGAACACTCAGTGACCTGTGTGGCTACTGGGCACTGGACCAAACTCTTAGGGCACCTTCCAAAGAGATCTGCATAGGTGCCTTTAGTCTTGGAAAACATGGCAAAGTGATTGTCTTTGTTTAAAACTGTTCATGCCTCCTGTTTTCCCTGCCTTAAGAGGATGACTAGTCCTTCATTAATTTTTGCTCGCAACTTATATCCCTGAATTAGTGGCTCTTCTTACCTGGCTGAGGCTTTGATGAGACCCTGTGTGAACCACGACCCCCTCTGTGAGCCACTGTCTGGCTAAGCTTATTTCCCATGCTTGACTGTGAACTGAAGCAGTGTTGGCAGCCTGAAGATTAGGGTTGTTGAAATGTCAAATCAGGGCTCAAAAACATTCAAACCCCTTTTTTTTCTCCCACTTTCTGCAACACAGTGGGCCAACCACAATGCAGAAGAGAGTATAGGTAGCTGGTGGTGGATATAGGCACCTAGTGGAAGCTTCAAAATTCAAAAGGAAGTCTCATTTAGACTCTTGTGAACTATCCCACCAGTGCTCTCTAGGTACCTGAATACCTTGTAATATTGGTCCTTTATCTCTCTGTTCTAATACTCTGTTATCTGCCTGTGCTGTGTGGACAACATCACTTCCATACTTCACAGGCACGTCATGAAGGTAAGTACAGTCATGAGTTCTGTGAAGCACTCAGTGCAATGGTAAAAGCTGTTTATTGTTTAATACATAAAGAAATGGATGGTCCTTAAATGCTATGTGACAGTTTGTTGCAGACTTACCAAGACTAATTGCTTCATTTGTTGCTAAACAGTTGCTAAATACTGTTGCATTTAATTCCCACTGATTTATAAAGAGGGTTTTGTCACATATGTGATGCTTCAGGACAGTTGTGACTTTGTCTGACCATCACCTCAGGAATGGTGTTTTTTGAAGACTTAAGATACCTTTTTTTTTTTTTTTTAATATTAATTTTTGGAAGACTTGACGTGATAGAACAAGAGGAAATGGCCTCAAGTTGCACAAATGGAGGTTTAGATTGGATATGAGAAAAAAATTTATTTACTGAAAGGGTTGTAAAGCACTGGAATGGTGCTAGAGTCACCATGCCTGACGGTATTTAAAAGACCTGTAGATGTGGTGCCAGGGTTCATGGGTTTAGTGGTGACCTGGCGGTGTCATGAAGTCCAACTGGGTTAACAATTGGACGTTATCTTAAGATACCTTTAAAGGTATCTTCCAAACAAAACAATTCTATGGTTCTGTGATTAAGGTTTTCAGTGCAAATATGTTAACTAGTACTTTTAGCATTATTTTCCTGTCTGGAAATCTGATTCTTGATTCCTCAGCATGCAAATACATTTATTACCAGCATAGCAGTTTGGTTTAACAGAGCACTGATCTTAATTTCACACATTTGTCATCTTTATAACTGATCACCTACTTGGAGATGCTATTGCTCACTTCCAAAGGAACACAGGAACCTTTGTGAACTGTAGATCTTCACACAAACACTATTGTTGACATGCAAATTTGAGTAATCTGGTTTATATTAGTTACTTTTCAAACATTTACACAAGCAACAATCCACTTGGGCACATGCAGGAGAGCCTTTTCCAGGTGGAGGGCCTGCCTCATGGAATGAATCTACATAACTTCAAGATCTTTTCTGGGTGCATCTTCCCAGTATCCTGGGCTGTGAGAGGTTGAAAGAGCAAGTGCTTACACCAAGAAAGCTCCATGTCACTCCAAGTACCTGTGAAAGTTGTTTGGCCACTCTGCATCTGCTTCTCCATGTGTCAGACAGGAATACAATGATCCCCATTCCCCACTCATTTTCTTCCCTTTACTGGAGGCATTTTCAAGCTGTACCAGCACTCAAAACACACTGTGGTCTTTTGATGGCAGACCCCATGGAAGTGTTTATAGCTAGTGTTATAGTTTTACCTCTTTGCAGTGTGATATACTTTAAGCAATGAAATACTCACATAAGAGGTTCTCAACCTTTTATGTCCAAAATGTTTCAATGCTTACTTTCTAAACCTTTGTATTAAACATAGATTTAAAAATCTGTTTCATTCTTTCATCCATGTATTCAATAGAGATTTTCCTAAAGAAAAAGGAAGATAAAGGAAATTTCTAACAGCAGTCCCTTTTCTGTGAGCATTTTAACTAATTTCAAAATACTTTTTCTGAAACTTCTCATGACAAGGAATTTTTAGCCAGCCTTAAACAGTAGAAAGAAGCTGCAAGGCTCTGACATTTCAAAGCAGAAACGATCCAAAAGATTAATCTCTCTTCCCTTTGCCACGGACGTGTACCTTTCAACCCTCCCCCACAGTGATAACTTAAGTGGAAATAAGAGCAATCTGGCAACTGTTCTTCTAAGGCTATAGTGGTGCTACAGGACAGTCCTAATGACTGCCTTGCTCTGTAGTGACCCCCTATGGCCAGTTAACAAGTGAGACACATGAACTTCAAAAGGGATTTTTCACCTCTCCTGGCCTTATGACCCCAGTAACAATTCTTAGAGTTCAACCTCTTAAAAAGAGGGCGGGACTGCTGGAAGGATCTTTGCCAAAGCACAGTAATTGCCAGCAGTGGAATAGCTGCTTTGGGCCCAATAAAGCAGCATCAAGAAAGAGAAGGAAATTAATAAATTCACTTGTAAATCCATTTGTGTACATCTGAAGTGGACAGAAACTAATATAAGTGAAGCAGAGACAGAATGTCTGTGATAGAAATAAAACCACTTTACTGTTTAGAATAAAAGGACACTATAAAAAGTGAACATTATGCAACATTACCTTAAAAGACAATATACATTCACTGAATATAAAATTTATAAATAACATGGAGGAAAACTGTAAACAGTGCTAGAAAATTTAGCAACAAATACATTCCTTCTGGACAAGATTTTTCACATGGGTTTGGTTCCCTCCCCAAGTTTCCATGACTATCAGGAACAGCAGAGTGGCTCTGTGAAGGAAGGACAGTGTCAGAGAGAAGGAGAAGGCAGTACAGGCAAAGCAGCAGCAAATGCTTAATGGATTTTTAACATTTTTCTCAAGGCTGGTAGCTCCAAAATACAATTATTCTAAAAAGACTTTTTTTTTTTTTTTTTTTTACTGTTCTCTAAATTTTGTTCTGCCCTTTTACATTACAAAATACATAATAAGTGAGATATAATTTGGGACATCTGAAAGAATGGAAACTTCTTCCTGTGGAGGCCTTTACTTCCAACAGTCTATACTGTAAAAAACACAACAGTGTGTTTCCCATCACCATGAGGTAGCATTTCACTCCAGCCAAGTATGAATAGGATACAGTGACATATTTAGCTTTTAGAATAGTCCTCCTTAAAGGGCCATATAACTCTTCAAAACATTAGAAATTTAGACCTAAAATGGCAGTTTTGTCCCATACAAGGAAGGAGGCAGCCTTCCACAAGAGGACTTCATGCAAGGTACTCCAGGAACAGATCTCTCTACCCCCTACAATTTGGAAATTTGAATCCAATCTTTCCCAAGCCTTCAATATATTTTTCATATTTTTTGTAATTCTAAAGGGGAAAACACTCTCAAGCAAATAAGGGAAAATATGGGTATGAAAGAGAACAGCAACAGTCTAAAAATGAGCTATGCGTGTTTAAAAGTACTTTTAATAAGGTGGTATATTTAAAGCATGAGGGGAGAAGCCATCATCCTATACATGTCCAGAGGTTGTGCTCACACAAACTGTGCCATTGACAGCTCCTCTGACCTTAGATTATGGGGTGAAGTGAGGAGCATGACAGAGGTGACAAGAAGAGATTTGCGCTGCTGCAAGCCACTGTGTGCTCCATAGCCTACCATTTGGGGAGAACTTCACACCTGCCTCCTCACATCTCCATGCCTGGTGTTCCCACATACTGCATGGCCTGCTGTAATTGAGAGCAGAAGTGACTTAGCAAGACAGAAGAAAGGAGACCAGATAGAAAGGAAGAAGTCTTTCAGTCTGGTTTAGAGCCTGTTCAATCCATTTAATGGCTCCCTCCCACTTCAAGGGAGCCTTCAGTCAGGTTCTTAATGCAAGCACAAGCTAAAGTTTAGCCCAAGAAATACGCGTCCCTGATAGCATGCACAGAAACAAAATTAAGAAGCCTCCCAAAAGAAATGTATTTTTACTGGATTCTTCCCCTTCCTTTTGGCTCCACATTTTTAAAAGCCTTAACAACTGTTTCTTTACACTGCAAGGGGAAAGATTTGCTACCAAACCCCCACCCCTGCCGGTCTAGCTGTCTGCGTCTCAGAAATATTTTACCGTCTGCAGTACAAAATGGGAATATGCTTCATTTTCTGGTAACGCATCTGTTTGTTTTGTTGTTTACAAAGCACATAGCTATATTATGTCCTACTTAGGGACATGAGTCCTCATGGTATTAGAATGCAAATATTTTCACAATAATTCGAGTGCAATACTGTGATGTCTCAGCTAGCTAAATGAATCAGTGACAGGTAAAATACGCAGAGCTGCAGCTTAATAAAAATTCAAATCAACACTTCACTGCATCGAGAGGCATTTTCATTTAGCCTTCCAAAGCCATGAAAAGTGGCTGCAGCTCAAAGAGACGTCAGCTTTGCGAAGTCCCCTTGAGCTTGAGGAGGGCCACCTCCAGCGATCCTGACTCCACACGATGCAGTGAGAGGCGAGGCCAGCTCCACTCTGCCCTCAGTGACCCTCAGGCATTTTGTCAGCTGTGCACAGCTCAAACAGAGATTGCTCCACTGTGCCCAAAGCACAACCCCATACTCTGCAAAAAGGGGCGACATTCTGACCTACCACCTGACCTGAGTGCTGTGAAGCACCCTACATTCCCTCTCATCTCCAACCCATAATTTAGGAGTAGTCACAGGGAAGAGGACTTCTGAAAAATGTTCCAAGCCTGAAGCATAGGAAAATGCAACAGACTTTCAGTATGTTTCATGCTGTGTTGCCACTCGGAGCAGCTGAAAAAAATAAATAAATTACGCAGCAGACCTGGGTGCCTCTTACATCAACTCTTTGAAAATGCCCTTTAAAGTTCATTTTAAAAATGAAGTTACACACTTTTTGCTGCAACAATTCATCTAGTAAATGGGCCATTTCAGGGGATGGACATCTGGCAGAGCTCTGGTATCATGCAAAGAACTTAAAAACACATCAGGGCCTGTGTCAGACACCCTCTCCTTTCCATTTGGCAAAGAGGTTCCAAACAACTCTCCAAAAACTGATGTCACTGACTGTAAAATTCTGTATTGCCCCGAGCTGGAATCACTGCAACACTTCTCCCTGCTGGTGGCAGCTCTGCTTTAAGTGGAATGAACTGAAGATATATGGAAACTTAAGATAAATAATCATGATAATACAAAAACGAAGTTATGCATAATCTTCTCCCTGCCCAAGCCCTCCCCATCCAAAACTCAGTCACCCATTTTCTCAGCTCCCCTTCTTCACCATCACTAAAACTTAAAATATTTTTATTTGATAAGAAAAATTATATTATAGTTTTCTTAATAAAAACCAAAATAGAACGAAAAATACTTCTCCAGTCAACAGCAAAGCACAAGACAGTAAGGCTCCTCCTCCCACATCACTGCAGGATAGGGCATGAGCACATGCACAGAGCTATACTTAACAGGGCCTAGAGGGAAAAACAGCACTTGACACAGAAGGAATCCTCCAGGCAGCTGAAATTTTATGATCCCAGACAGCACTTATTAGAAGACCACTTTTCCTTGCCTAGCCCCCTCCGCCCCCCCCACTTCCTTTCACTACATAAACAAATGCAGCTAGTGTAGTTGCAGGAGAGGAACCATGGTGCAAGGAGGTACAGAGGAAAGAATGACTGTAGCCATTACTGCAGATACACTGAAGCTTCAATATCTTAAAAACAATTCACTGACTCGGAATGTCAATATTTCTGTCTTTAAAACACAATCAAACCATTCTTTTGTTTACAACACCAAAAAAATTCCACGTCCTGTCAAAAATAGCTTATGTCATTATGCGTATATACATCTTAGTTCAGCAAAACACTATTTTGGCAATAGATTTTTTTTGTTTGTTTTATAGTAAGAGCTCTAGCAAGTCTCCCCTTTCCCTCTTCTGTGTGATTGACTTATAGTTGGTATTTTCACATCTGTTTGGTTTAAGGTGTTCACAAGTTGGTTTTGCTGTTGAAGCTAAGCTATAAAAATTTCAGGGGCCAATGCTGCTCAAAACAGGATGGCACAGCACTGGGATCTGCTGTAGGTGGATCTACCTCCCTGAACATAGGGGAGGGGACTTTTGTTTTTTAAAAGAACAACAAAACCACAAAATACTCTATTTTGTTCTGGGGAAAGCCAGAACTTCAAATGTGCTGTTGCATTCACACTGTGACTGAATCAGCTAGGACAATCAGTCAACAATGCTTTTACCAGACGATGTGGTCAGACACACCAGGTGAATTCTGCCAGTGCTGGAGTCAATCACATTCCAATCTCTCCCATGGAGGAGGATTTCTTTTGGACATCATTTTTTCCAGAGTTCAGGCTGGGTTTCTTTTCAGTTTGTTTCATTTGCCAATCTGATTAATGAAACCCATTTTCCTTCAGATAGATTTGTCTACGTATTTTCAGCACTTAGTGCATGAGGAGGGGTGACAGGAAGCCAGCGCATAGAAGAATACAGTGCCTAATTGGCACAGTTTTTAGATTTTTGTTTTCCTAAAAAAATAGAGATTATATTGCTACAGCTAATGATACATGTAAGAGAGACAGAGCTCCATCTTCTTTTTTTTCTTTTTTTTTTTTTTTTTTTTTTGTGGTTTTGTTTGTTTGTTTGTTTTTCCCCTCCCATTTTTCCCTCTGGTGTGCAAAAGTAAGCTCCCAAATGTCGTCTGATCAAAATAAGTGGTATCAAAAAATGGAAAAGGTGATTACAAATTCAGTAAGGTAGCACAGACTTTTTTTTCTTTTCTTTTCTTTCCTTTTTTTTTTTTTTCTTTTTTTTTTTTTTTTTTTTTTTTTTAGTTTTTTAATTTTTTTGTAAATAGGTTCTTTTTTTTTTGTTATATTTTTGTTCTGTGTGGAGTTTTTTTGTGAAGTAAGTG
>JANIJG010004979.1:0-40168 GCA_024611175.1 Megaceryle torquata | reverse complement strand
CCTCCCAGTCTGTACTGGTGTACTTTATTATTCTTCCCCAGATGCAGGACTCTGCACTTATCCTTGTTAAACCTCATGAGGTTCTGCTCTGCCCAGTTCTCCAGTCTGTCCAAGTCCCGCTGGATGGCCGCTCAACCTTCAGGTGTCTCTGCCAATCCTCCCAGTTTTGTGTCATCAGCAAACTTGCCAAAAAGACACTCTGTCCCGTCATCAATATCATTGATAAAGATGTTGAACAGGACTGGGCCCAGCACTGATCCCTGTGGGACTCCACTAGTTACAGCTCTCCAGCTGGACTTGGCACCATTGACCACCACTCTCTGGACTCTGTTGTCCAACCAGTTACTAATCCATCTTACTATCTGCTCTTCTGTCCCATACTTCCTGAGTTTCTCCACAAGGATGTTATGGGAGACCATGTCAAAAGCCTTGATAAGGCCAAGATAGACTCCTTCTCCAATGCTAGCAACTGTCACACTAATTGACCCAGTGCTGGGGGCAGACAGGGCCTGCCACATCCCCTGATGACTAAAGAAAATTCACCATGACCTTGGTTCTCATGGAAGGAAAAAAGAAAATTTGGCAAGGGGGAATCTTCTACAGATACCCTCTTTTAAAACAAATAAAGCCATACCTTAAGCATTATTTTTGGATACACAAAATATCCTGGAAATGCTATTAGACAAAGAAGAAAACCAACCATTAAGCTAGCATTTCTCCTAACTGCCACCCTAGGAGTCCTCCTGTCACCACAAATGTGTATTTTCAGAAGCATAATGACAGGGAACTAAATATTAGCAAGCATCACATGGTGGCGTCCGCTAGTGCTGCGCTATTTCCAGATGTGTCAGCGTTCCCTTAGCAGCCTCCATATTCCCTCAGAAATGCACATGCAAATCCTTTGGTGGTTTCTGCTGCATGATTAACTTCACCCTGTGGTATGATGTTCCTCACTTTTATCTCTCCTGTGTGACATCACACTACAGACCAGGGCTTGGAGTCATCTTGCTAACCTTCAGCTACTTAAAATCTAGGTGGTTCTTAGGAATTAGGCAACCTCTCTAGTCAAACACCAAGAATGGGCACCTCCAGAACAGCTCAGACCATCTGAAATAGCTGTCTATGACTGGTGGGCTGAATTTCACTTTGGTGGTTCCTGTCTCCCTCCATCAACAATCAAGAGAGCAGGAAAGATTCAAGACCTTATTTTAGTCTCTCTAAAATTAAATTAAATTAATCCTACCCCACTTCTTTCCTCTTGGGACTAACTATCATGTTCCACCCCTCAGACTCATTTTACAGATTAGCAACAAACCCAGGAAAGCTTCCTTGCTTCTGGCAGCCTGTGCAGAGTGCTGCCATGGTCAACTGGGACTGTTTGTGCACATGGAGCAGAAATATCTTATCTCCTTGTTTCCTTTGCAGTTTCCTGAAATAGGTTTGTGCTGTTCTTAGAGCGCACTGCAGCATCACAGAACATGCAGAGGTTATATCAGTCCTGTGCAGTTTCAGACAATGGGATCTTGAAAATATTCTTAAATAATTTAAGAAAGCAGTGCGGGGAGGCAGAGGATGTTTGAAACAGCACAAGGCCTTTTCAGTCAACAAACCTGAATGCTAGAAAGCCTGGCACTGCTCCATGCCCAGGGGCTGACCTTCTGCTTCAGTCCAGACCCCAGGCTGGTTTAGTTGTGAAATTCAGCATTAGAGTTCAGGAGTGTTAGAGCAAGAATCAGTCACAGCAAACTCCAAGGAACCCATGAAAGAAATACAAAGATTGTTTGTTGCCTTTTAAGGTTCTCAGTGCTTTTCATAGGCAATTCATCACTCTCTGGTAGACTAAATGGCTTGTTTATTTTCATCTGCAGGTGCAGAAGGGTTTATAGGTGGCCAAAAACCACTGATATGTTAGCTTTATCTTTAGAGTTGTTCCCATGCAGCTGTGCTGAGCCATAGGACTCCTTAGTTTTCTTTGCAGCAGGAGGACAGTCAGCTTTCATTGGGGCAAGCAAGGGAGAGAACTGCTGCGTCATTCTGAGCTCCCCCATTGTACGGAGCTGAATCCGTCTTTATACTGAAGTCTCTAAGCTCAGGAGAAAAACAGCAGGGTTTCAGAGAAGACACTTGGTTGGTTTGTTTGTTTATCAAGAACTATGTCCTCCGGACATTCCAGTTCTACTGAGCACTTTGACTGCTTCAGGTTCCTTCCTGCCAACAATCACAGTTATATATGCAATGCAACATCTCACCAGCCCGCATCTATGTAGAGGGCATAGGGGCGGTTTGGCCAACAGATGATTTCCCCTTTAAAAGCACTCCTGCTTTTCTGGCACACGTAGCTTCCTAACAGAACACTGTGGAACTGCTCCTGAAAAAAGGCAATTGTTCTCTCGTGGTCTCAGCATGAGGAGATTGCAGATTATTGCAGTATTTGCTGTAAACACCCTGTCTCTGTGTTGCAGAATAACCCAAAGAAAACAGCCAGGACAGGCTCAGGTATCATTTGAAGACTGACATGATGGTGTGCATTGACAGTAGAGTGGCTGCTGTACCACTCAACACACTTGCCTTGCCTGGGCTTTCACTACTCTATATGCCAGCAGACACACAGAAGCCTTTTCTATACAACACTGCTGCGGGCTCCTAGGTCAGAAGACGAATGCTTAATGCTGGTCCTGACATCTCTGACACTGCAGCTCACTGGTTGACAATGGGGAAGGCTGCAGCATTAGTTAGGAGAGAGGTTAGCATTATGGTTAGTGAAGTGTAGTCATTTTGGAACTACTGTTACTCTACATCACCCCTGGACCCTGTTCCTGGTCATATGTTAAGACAGGCAGCACCAAACTTGGAACTGAGTAGAAAGAGAAGTAGGGCTCCTGGACAGACCAGAATGAAGTCAGAAAAAGAAAAGTTGAAGCCGTTGCAGCTTCAATGTGGATGTTGAGTGGTCTGGTGTATTGGGGTACACTTGCTGAGCTGGAGAGAGACAAAACTGGACAAGAATAACACAGAGTGCCACAAGCCTGATAAGGTCAGGGACAGCCATCAAAACAAAAAACAAAACAAAACAAAACAAAACAAAATAATAATTAAAAATAAATAAATAAATAAAGAGTGGCAGTCTCACTGTTGCCAACATAACTAGTTGCCTTTTTTTACAAATACAAGTTAATCAACAAATATGTATTTCCTATTGAATCTTAAAAAGAAAGGTGTAAAATTCACAAAGTTAGCAAGCCCAGAACCTCTTATTCAAAGTGCAAGCATTCCACTCGAGTGGAAGAGCCATGCCAGGACCAGATTTGGCTACGTGTGAGGTTTTACAGCAGCTTATGAAACAGGCTTTGCATCTCCTCCTCCCAGCTTTCGTGCTTAGCTATAAACTGTCTTATAAAGAGAGTTACTGTTACCAGGCAGGCAAGTGACTGCTTTTTTCTGAATCTTTACTTTGTCTAATGTGTTTCAGATTTCTGCAGTCTCTGCCAAGCTTTTCCATTCCCTTTCTTTTCTTTTTTATTTTTTCTTTTTTTTTTAAAGACATAAACCAGTCTTATGACTGGAATGGCATAGCCAAGAAAAACAATCTAGGGCTGATTTTTAGTATTACATAACAAGGGGCAGTTTAAGGAGGGAAAAAAAAAAAAAAACAACAGTCCAAAGCAGCAGGTAGAGTGCAGTTTGTGCAGCTAAGAATTAGAGGTCTGAAGAGAAGAACGAGAGAAAACAAGCAATTGGTGTAGGAGATCTATCTCTTTTCATCTCTGAGTCAATACTTCACAGCTCTTCTGAGCTGATGGTATTTGAAAGCTACAGTGTTTGGTTTAGCTTTATATAAAGACTTCATTATACTAGTTTCATTTGTTCTGTACGTGGAAAAAACCCACCATTGCTCTAACTGGTGGTCACAAAGAATGCAAGGAAAAAAGAGATGAAAGAACACTCTCCTAAGGCTGGCAGACCCCCTACCACCACCACACCTTGCATTTAAGGAAAGTGCTGCATGGAAAAGCTTGCATTTCCATAGTCTTAACACTGTATGCTGAACACAAACAGGACTACAGTACCTACAGAAGCTCATCTGGCATCTTTTACTAACAGAAGTTCTAAAAATAAAGGAAGAATTCAGGTATTCACCACTGCCTCTCAGGAATGACCTCTTCCTGTCCCTTTCCCCTCTCCAGGTAAATTTCTACTAATTGCTGGTTACCTTCCATTGTGGCTGACCATAAGAAAAGTTGAGGTGCTGTTAAGTTTGCAAAATTTTTGTTATTACATGATAATTAGAATCATTATCATATCTACAAGCCTACGTTGAAATGTCTGCATTCAACATACCTTCATCTGCTTGACCGTGTATCGCATTGTTCCAAATGGCCCGTCTTTCATGAGCTTCTTCCCCACAACTTTAGCTCGGATCACTATCATAAGAGAGAAAAAAGACAACAAATTATAAACAGCTTTACACAACACTTAAGCTATATTCTCCACTTCAAAAAAGCCACTTAGATAAATTATTCTGAAAAATAAAACAAAGCTCCAGGGAAATCTTCCTCTCAATTTATTCTTAATTTCACACACAACAAAGGCATATAAAATAGGATGCCAAAGCAAGTATTTATTTAGCAGAAATCCACTTCTGTGTGAAGAATACGAATAAGCATTATTTATGTTGAACTATCACTGAAATCTGCAAAGCAGACTACAGCCGGGACCAAAACAGGTTAAAAGTCTTTACAGTAAGCCATGGGGATGAAGTTCATATTTAATGTCTTAACTCTCAACATAAAATGATGTTCTCAACAATGATGTTCAACAAGATACTACTTTTAAATTGTTCTTTGGGTGCCCAGTGCAGCTTCTGTTTCCCAATGACCACAACAATACAGTGCACTGGAATATGCCAAACTTGGGAATTTCACTACAGCTTCCACCTTTCAGATACCACAAAACGCCCAACAAATGGCTCCCTTAAACAAATGGCTACTGTGCAAAAAATAAATTGTTTAGCAACCATTGAGTCCATACCGAAAGCTGCCAGGCCAGCCAGAAGTCACCGGGAAGACAAACTAAAGCTGACCCATCAGACCTACACTGCACTTCATTTCTTAATGGATACCAAAGAGCGGTGAGTGTGCATGCATGCACACAGCATCCAGTCTGACACAGATACCTCCACTGTACCACAGATGCACCATGGCAATGCCAACTGAGCCCAAGCCATTCATAGATAAGGACTTTGAGCCCCTCAGATGGATCTAGTGGTTAGTTTACAGTCAGTGCTTTATTAATTAAGAGATCTCCCGCTCATCTATTTTTGGGTCATTCCACAAAAAAACCTACTCTTCCATCAATCCTCTTTGAAAAAATTTTGTGATCACCTGCTTGTCTCAGTAGAGGAGCAAAGCTCAGTGACAGGGCAGCATTATTCAGCTAAAGTTCATTCCCCTACAACAATCGTATCACATTGTACAAGCACCGGAAGCAGCTTAATTTTTACAAGGGCTGCAGAAAATGCAACTGAAGAGACCAATCCTGGGAAGAATAAGGATCACCGTTAGAAAACTGTGCCCCAAATGCAACTCATATAAACAACGGGACATAAAAGAAAACAAAAACTAAGGAACACAAAATTCCATCAGTCAAGACAAACATCAAAACTGCAATGTAAGTGTGCAAATCTTACCTAATATATTCATCGAGCTTCTCGCTACAAGGGTTATCAAAATTATACCAGTAGATTAGTCAAAATAATCCATTCATAACACAATTGACAACATATAGTTACACAGGAATCCCATAGAAAACCCCTTTTTTTGCAGAAGAGGAGATATCAGCTATTTTTGCATAAAACTTTTGTTGGTACACCACTGCAAACAGTGCACCTCTGCTGAATATATGGCCCAATGGTTCCACACTACTGAAATCCAGCAACTAAACAGGACCACATGCACAATTTCCTCTGATCCTAAGAAGGTCCTGATTGCAATTCCCTGCACAGGACAGTGCTACTGCTTTTATAGCAGTCCTTTGAAGGATTTCATTGGTGTTTTGCTAGATGTATTGTATTAATGCATTACAGAGAACAATTCATTATAAAGCAGGAAGGTGTGGAAGGAAGACAAAGAGGTGGAGGAACTCCTTTGAAAGCAGGAAAGCCCAGCAAGTTACTATTTGCACTACAGCACCATGTAAAAGCAGCAACAAAGTTCAGGGGTCCATTTTGCTAGGTATACAGGACATTCAGTAAGCATCTTGTTACTTCTTAACTCATTTAGGTTTCAAACAGCTGTAGAAGCCCATTGGAAGAAATGGGAAAAAGAAGAGGCTAAATTTTTATTCACTACCTAGACCAAATTAATGAGACAAAAAAGCTTGTCACAACTTTGTGAATAATCTGAAGAACAGATTTAAAGGGAGAGATAGGTCTGGTTAATACACACCAGTTCCTGGAACTTGATCCATAAGGACAGTGTGAAATGAAGACAAACTCACTCTGCTCTGATTTCTATCCTGTGCTTCAGCCAGGCTTGTCAATTTTAAACTAGGTAAGACAGTCCTGCTGGCTTTGATTCAAAGGACCAACAAAAGCTTCATTCACTGAGTATAAAACTTAGTTCTTAATTTTTTTTTCAAACTTCTTTAATCTACTGACAGTAAAAGCCAGTACAATTTTGTTGATTCTTCTATTTAACAAGTTGTTCAGAATTACTCTCTTCTTCAAAATTTAGTATCTATATTGAAGCACATCCTTGAGGACTGTAAATATCATTAAAGAACTAGGTCCTCCCATTTGTTGTCCCAAACCAGCACAACTTCCAGTGAAGCTACAAAAACCAGACTGCTAATGGTCAATAACAGAGCACACAATTTCTCTAAGGCTTTGTGAATTCCATGACACTTCACTAACGCTGGAATCTATAGCACAGGTTGTCAAGAGTCTTATCTTAATATACTGCATATGTGATACACTGAAACTGAAAAACCTGGTGTTTGCCCAACACACCTGAAATCAACAATGAAATCTTTTATCTTATTGATGATTATAAGAAATACACTAAAATGCAATATTACAAAACATTAGGGTTTCCAAACCAGAACGCAGTTAGCATAAAAGATGACAGACATGCTGCCAGCTGCTGCCAAAATATCTGAAACACCATTTTCCTCATGTACTCCAATGCTAGCTTGTCAGCCCTTTAACTTCCTAGTGAGAGTAGCGCAGCGACTTCAGAAAGAAACCAACTTTGATTTATGGACTAATCACCAGCTTCACCACAGGACCAAAGGATCAAAATGTGCATCTACACTAGCAAATACCAGCATCCCGATTTCAACTAATGCTACCTTTGTGAGCAAGTGAAAAGATCTGGATTTTCGTGTTATTGTTCCCCAGTAAAGTTAGAGAAGACCAATCAATCTAGCAAATTTACCTAGTAAAAGCTGTGAAAACCATTACTGTGGACTGTCATTTTGAGCATTTTGTAAATGCGTCAAGCCCTCTGTATCTCAGAGAAGCTGCCTTTATCATCAGAATAGTAGCTTACAGAACTAGTAAGTTCCTTCCTTTAACAAAAAGTTAGTTATGAAGAAAAAACCCACCTTGCCTTATTTTTCCCATACTGAAGGATAAGTCAAGCTGTTAGCCAAGGAGCAAAGAACACTCCAACCTAAGCCTACACCCTGTGTTTTGTGAGGCTAATTTTCCACCCCCTGAGGATGAGATGCATCTCAGTAGCTAGAAGGAAATGCTGGACAGACAGGACTTCTCAGAGGTTGCTCTTGCAGGTCCAGTTCCATCACCCTAAGCCTCCATGCATGAGAGTCACTTGTAAATATGCCCAGAACAGAGCTGCAAGCTGCAGATCTGTAGCCACATCTCCCAGTTCCTATCTTTGGTCTTTCAAACCATCACTGACCAATTACACTGCCGAACCACTCTTCAAACCTGTTCAGAAGATAAAGAATACTGCTCCTAATTGAGCAAAGGCCACACATACTTGCTGGAGGAATTTTTCACCCTCTGCAAGTGATGAGAAATGTACAGTATTTCTGCTGCAAATTCAGTCCTTGCTGTTAACAGAGTCAAATGTTTACTTCTGGGGGCTCCTAATGCTTGAGCAGAATGAGGCAAAAGGTGCTGTGACTGCTGCCCTGAAGTCCTTCCTTCTCCCTGAAGCTCTATTACAGTTCTGCTATTACTGATGGGAAACTTTATCCCACACAAGTGGTCACCAAAATAGCTGCATATTTTTAAACCACAATTCCTTTGAAGTACTGCCTATAAAAATACTCTGAGATGAATGTTTCTCAGTACTTTGGGGTTTCAGGTCAGGTCACTTTGTGGGACTGGAGCAGTTGGCAATGTCTCATGAGTGATTTGTAATTATTTATGCAAAGTTAAATTAGATGAGGATATAAACCATGATAAGATAAGCGTGGCAGCCATACAATGATTCAAAGAGGATAAAACACATGCACTGCTTCTCCACATTTGATGTGATGTAAAAAATGAGGGAGGGAACAGAGAGAAATAAAACCTCTGAAAAAAAAATAAGAAAATAACAACTGGCTGAGTTTATGGATTCAAGAATTACATCTCACCATGTATCACAAATAATTACTTTTAATTAATTTATCTCTTTTCCCTGGATTTTTTTTTTTCCCCCACTGTGTACTAGCATAGGAAAACAGAGATGTTTCAGATTTGCCACAGGACTAGTACAGTGCAAGCAGCTAAAGCAGCTAATGCTTTGCATTTCACTGGCATCTCTAGCATGGTACAAACTGTCTACATGTGCATGCATACATAGAAATACACACAAAAATCACTTCCATGTTTTCCAAATGTCACTGGATGAGATCTTAGGAAGGCAAACAAACCAGAACGGGCACAGAAGAAAAAGGCCCTATATGCATTTTTATTTGCCTGCTAGCTCAAGTACTCTTTAACTTTATTCCTTACTCTGTGGCCATTTTCTCGAGGTTTCATAGGAAGAATAGGCCTAAAGGTTAAGATAGGAAGCAGAAGAGGACACTGGCTTTACAGCTGAGATAGCAGAAGGCATTTTGCTCATGAGGCAAGCAGCAGACAGGCAATGACCAATGTGAGGGAAGTGGTCATGTGAGGTTAAAACAAGCATTTGCCAAGCTGAGGAACCAACATGGTGAGAAAACTTGTAATTACCAAGTCATTTATTGCAGGCACACACTAGCAGCTACTACAGGTGAGGCAGCTTTTTCCCAATTGAAAAGCAAAGGCATCATCTGCCTGAGTTCAATACAGCCTGTGTCTTTTATCGGGGCCAGCCACTAGATGGTGACACTATCACAAATCTCACCTGCCCTTAAGGAGCAGGCAGTGGTACATGCAGAAGCTATCACCATAAACCCCAGCTGAATGCCCAACTGCACCCTGAGAGCCAGATGTTTTCATGCAAGTAGGCTGGTTGTCATCCAGCATTTTCAGCAGAGGCATACACCCTTTAGAGACCAGGCCCATATCCCTTGTGACCAATTATCATGAATGGCTCAGGAGAGTAACAAGTGCTACACTTCTCCCTACTGTTTCAAGGATTTATTTTATTGGTGTGCAGTATGAGTATTTTAAAGTGAGATATTTGGCCAAGATGCACACTCACTGCATTTAAGTAAGTGAAGGATGTGGAGGATTCATGTTGTTTACTAACAGAGACACAAGGGTCAAGCTAATCTCCCAGTCCATTCTTTGAGACTCAAGTGGTGACAAAACAAAATCTATGGGAAGCAGCAACGTGATGAGGAAGCCGAAGAAAGGCTCCTTCTACTCTGAGGCCACTGACTAAACCAGGAACTGGCCAGCAAAAACAAGCCTCAGCAGAACGGTTCATTTGGAAATGTTGCCTTAACACTAGACACAGGGAATGACAAGAAGGATAAGAAGGATAGCTGACATTTTATCCATCCACAGACTACACAAGGGCTCCCTTCCATGAGCAATTTACTGAGAACTTCTTACCAACTTTAGCATTCAGCCTGTGTCACAAAAGCTCCTTGCTGTGGTGGTACATGCTGGAGGGCTCACGCCATACTGGACTAAGGCAGCTGGTGAGTTCAAGACTTCTGAGAATACCTAGCACACTGCTGAGGTATTCGTTTATTCTGGCATTTATGGGGGTGTTTACTAACCTGCTCAAGGCAGGATGCTTTTACACAATGATTTTCTAGCACTGGTGCTGCTAAAAAGACAGAACGGCTGATTGTCTAGCTCACTCTCTCATGAGCTGCATTCCTTTTTGAGGGGGATCTGTTAGCAATTACTACCAACATTCTTGGCCTCCCTAAAAACAGAGGACCATAACTACAAGTGGATTGCATCCTTCGGACTGCAAGTCTGGCCCAGCTATATGCAGCCTCTTGGGTAGCTCTATTAAGTTGCCGGGTGGCTGTAGGCTTGTATGAGCAGCACGTGGGTGGGGACTCCTTTGGAAAGGGGACAAGAAAGCAGCCTCTCACTCATTCCTCTACTTCCACAGCAAATGAGAACAGGGAGGGAAATGCTGATAACAGCAGGGGATTCATGAAAAGGGAAAAAACTGATGCAAGCCTCCAGTCTCTTTGATGATCTGTCTGTAATGCAAGTCACCTCCTACATAACCAAAATAGAATTCTCTTACAAATCAGAGTTTTGATTTTGAAAGCTTCTTGCAAAGTGTGCGAAGGCTGAAAAAGTACAATAAGAGAGCTTCCGCTTGCCTCTTTCCATCGTGACCTCCAGTCAAAGCCACAAGAGCAAAGCAAACCTTTTTTGCTTTGTCTTGGAAGAAGCTGGTACACAGCATCACCAGAAAACCTCATCAAGAAAGCAAAAAAGGTAGTGAACTAAGAGGTTCATTACTAGCCGCCTTCTTCTTATACACCTCACCAACAAACTAGCTCCCATTACTGGCTGTTCAAGTCTTGACCTTTTGCCTTTTCAAAGCACTCTGAGGAACACTGACTGAAAAAAGCCCCACCTTTTTGACACTCATCACCCCTACAAGTCAGACAGTGGTCACTTAAATTTCGCGTTGGAAAGGAGGTGTGTTTATTTCAGCAAGCATGTTGGAATATTTTGACTAACAAAGTCTAAATCAAAACAGAAAGGCAAGACACATGGATATCTTTCCTTTTCATTATCTAACCATAACTATGACATTTACTTTTGGTCTTTGTTTTATAGATCAAAAATGTTTTCCTTGTCTGCAGCAATACAAGACCACCCAAAAAAAGTGGAAGACAATTAAATGGCTTCACCCAAGCCCAAGCTCCATCTAAAACAACTGATCAAAATTGCAATTGATTAATACTAACCAGGTTTCCCATCCCTACAGATTTCCTTGCCACTGAGAGTCTATCTGTGCAACACACTTTACTGCTTGATTCCCAACACTGCAAAATAAGGAGTGATATAACTCTTTCATACAAAAGTATGCTTGCATCAGGCCTCATATCACTTCAAAAAGTATAAAAAGTTAATCCTCCCAGCAAGACCACAAATTAAAGGCTCAGGGTTGCACAGAACAAGCAGAAATTGGTTTGTGTTTGACATTTCAGCTGTAGCTTATTAACTGGATACAATTTTTCTAATGCCAGCAGTAACAAGCATTTTTCTCCTGTCCCATGCGGAGCATCTCATTCTCATCTGAAATACATTAGAATCAGAGGGAAAGGAGAGGTCTCTGTTAGATAAGAAACTGCAGATTCTCTTCTAGACATTTCATTCAGGTTCCTATATGCAATTTAGCTGAAGACTCTTCAGCTGCCCCGCACTGCCCTTGCATTTAACTCCTGATCTTGATGCCCTTGCTTTCCCATCATACATGGATAGTCTGTCAGAAGGATGAAGGAAAGACTGAAAGAAGGAGGAAGGAAAGAGTAATCTAAAAGGCATTTATATCCATTTACAAGTAGAATCTTTTAGATCCATGTGTAGATGGTATGTTTGATGTCGAGGGAAAGTAGCTTCAGGAAATACCTTGTGGTAAACACAGAAAAGCTAAAGGAAGAAAAAATAAAGAAAAAAAACCCAACACCTGTTTTTCTTAGCTATTACACCTACTAAACTCAAGGAAGCCAGGTAGGCTCAAGAGATTAGCTACAAGAGGCACAGAGTGATCTGAGTCACAGGAGTTACACGCATTGCTAAATTAATCTCAGTTTACATCAACAAAACATTCTAGGTGCTATGGACATAAGTGAACAGACCCTGCAGACTACGTAATGAGCATGCCTACAGCTTTGAGAAATCTCTGGTAAAATTAAAAGAGAAACATAAGTCATTCAAGCCAACTAGCCATTTCTCTGTCTCCTTTTAGGCAGGCTTTTTGGGGGGGTTGTTTTTTTGTTTGTTTGATTTGGGGTTTGCTTGTGGGGGTTTTGTGGGGGGGGTTGTTGTTTTTGTTTAAAAAAAAAAGAAAAACACCAAAAAAACCCACTTTCCACCTAAATATTTGTTAACTAGTTATGGAAAGGTTAATTCAAGCTAGAGGCAAAAGGCAGTAGGCAAGTATCAGTGTAAAGGAAGGAAAAGGGATAGAAGTGAGGGGAGAGCCTCACAAACAAAAGGCAGACAGGAGGCATCTTGCACCTCTCTCCAAGGGTTGAGCGCATTTTGCCTCATTTTGTGCCACTGACAACTGCCAAAGAAAGAACTGCTTTTGGCCAAGATTAGCAGTGTTGGAAAGATAGCTGTCAAAACCAACACACAAAAGTACTTCCAAAGCCAGCTTACAACAGTGGATAAAAATAACAAGCTTATGACTCAAAGTTGGTCAGGCAACACTCAACACAAAACACCTTTTCCATTCTCTTTTGTTCTACGTAAGATTTGTGCAGTAAGATTTAACGCAGTCCTCACTTTCAGATTGAGTACTTCTAGACACAGCACATACAGGACATGGGGAAGCCAGGCTGAGACAGACAAGGCTCTGGTTTCTCACAGCTCTTTGGAATTCTTACAAGGAGCCACAGGCCTAAGCATTTCACTGGGAGAATATGGCAGAGCTGAAATGAGACCAATTAGGGGCAAATGGAAACCATATGCGATTTTAATGAAACAAGGGGCTGGTGCACATGACTTACTGCTGCAGGAGCATTTACTGCCTGAAAGGAATGTGCATCTGGCATTGATTGTTTCCCAACCCATCAAGTGAGCAGTAACATGGAAAGCAAACTGGAGCATATGATGAGAGATGAATTGACTTAAGCAGCCTCTGCAAGGAGAAAACATGTCCTTTGCCTGTGATTTAGTGATACAGTTGCAAGTGAGGCTAAGCTCCCATTTCCACAGATCATGATAATAAACTACAAGAATGAGTGCTAGAGTAATTAAAGTGGATTGAGTGGTATTTTGAAGAACCTACTACAATCATAGAAATCCCATTCTGATTCCTATGGGGCAGACTTTTACTTCCTTGAGGTGAAAGAATAAAGTGCTGCTGATCCTAAGCAAGGGTTATATGCTGTCCTCAAATGTGATGTCTGCTTCTGCGAGTATTCAAATTATGCTGCTTGTGCATGCACATCAAAATGGTTACACAGTGAGGAGATCTGAGGCTGAAGAGGCAGTGTGGACACACCTTTTTGTTCTTTTTGACTGCAAATTTCCCAACCAGTTTCCATTACGCTGAGAAAGAAAAGTCCTTGGCCTGCAAAGCTGTAGATAAGTTGCTCTTTTTGGATACGATCATTCCTTCTGCAAGCTGTTGTGCTGCAGCTTGATACCTGTTTCTCAGAACAAACCCACTATCTTCACCAAGCACCCAAGAGACTCATATACATCATAAGAGGAAGAGGGGAAAGATGCCCTGATCCAGCACTCAAACATATATACATTGAATGTCCAGTGTTTGAACCTGGTAGATGCTACTTTGCCTTTCATGTAATAGACATCTGTAAAGCCAGATACATAGAACTGTCATGGCTTTGCTCCTTACTGCTATATCTCCTCCCGTGGGATATCCAGAGTTAACAAACATAGTATTTTTCAAGGGGCCAATAGAAAATTCTTTATCTAAATCTGCCTATTTATTAGTTTTCCTTAACTCACTGTACAGTCCATGAACATACTGGGAGCTCAGATCCAAACGGTCCAACAGGAGGAGGAGGAAGGATAGTCCAGCTAAAGAGAACATCTGAAAGCAGTTTCCTTCTGTGCATTTGAAACAGGGCAGCTCTGACAGCCCATGTAAACCTTTCAAAACAGGGAGTATCAAAAGCCACAGGCCTGGACACTCCCTGCTTCAGCAACTTACTTCAGAGGACTCTCCTTGCTTCAGCACCTCGCCCAGCTGGGATGGGTGCCAGCATTCTGCCAGGAGGCTGCACTCCACCGATCACATGGTTTACACTCAAGTTTGCACGTAGGAGCTAGAGAGGAAGAACTGTTTGGGAACATGTATAGATTTCAAGGGTACTGGGTGGGCCTGCAAATTCCTTCCTGCATTAGAAAACTTGCATTAAACTAAGCAGCTAAGCAGCTGTCCACGCCAAAGAGGTATATATATTTAACCAGGTCAGGCCTGAATGTGCTGCTCTGCTGTTCTTGTTTGCACTGGACCTCACAGGACCTGACAGACCCTGAAATTAAACCTGCATTCAAACAGTTTGTGCTGTGAGAAGCCAGTACTTTTACCTACCATTCTTGAGCAATTAGAAATTGTTCAGAAGCTGACAGCCTCTGCAGACTGTTCATACACACTGGACGTGTCCATGACACAGTTCTGGTTTATCATAATGTTTAAGGAATTTAGTAATTGCACAGTTTATTAATGCTTATTATGTAACCACAGTCATTAATACTACGTAGCTGAGCTTAGCTACATGAAGAATTTTACCCTGGAGTCTGAGCACCGTGTAAACACTTGGGTGTAGCACTCAGATACTGATTCAGTGTTCATGAAAGCAACTGGAAAACCTCCCTGCATCCTGAACCAGCCTTATGTACCACAACTCCCAGGCAGAATACAGATAGAGGTCAGGACAATATCGAGGCAAATCTCACACTGACCACTTTGCCTACCTATCCAGAACTTTCCAGGATCCTATATAGTGCCTTGTCATAACACTGTTCCAAAACATCATCCTTCATTTTGGACCTTCAAAGGGATACCAGAGGCCAAAAGAATTCACCTGTGATTTGGTGTGGCAGTAACATTAAAAAACAAAACAAAACAAAACAAGCAATATTACCCCATGAGAGCTAATGAGATGTTGTGGTTTAACCCTTCAGGAAGCTAAACACCACAAAGCCACTCGCTCGCTCCCTCTACCACCCCACACTCAATAGGATGGGAGAGAGAATTTGGGAGGAAAAAAAATATATAAAAAATTGTGGTCTGAGATAAAGACAGTTTAAGAGGACAGAAAAGGAAACTGAAATAATAATAATAATGGTTAAAAAAATTAGACTATACAAAACAAGTGATGTGCAATGCAATTGCTCACCACCTGCCGACTGATGCCCAGCCAGCTCCTGAGCAGTGGCCCCCAGCCAGCTTTCCCTCTAGTTTATATACTGTGTTTGATGTCATATCGGTCATCTGTCCTGGATGTGTCCCCTCCCAGCTTCTTGTACCCCCCAGCCTACTCACTGGTGGGGTGGTATGAAAAGCTGGAAAAAGTCCTTGACTTAGAGTAAACACTGCTTAGCAACAACTAAAACATTAGTGTGTTATCAACATCATTCTCATCTTAAATCCAAAACACAGCACTGGACCAGCTACTAGGAAGAAAATTAACTCTATCCCTGCCAAAACCAGGACATGAGAAGACCTAGAAGTCTAAAAACATCTATAAGGAGTAAATCTTTACATAAGTAACACAAATGTCTCTAAGACAGAGGATTTTCCCTGTGCAATGACATCGAGCACTGACAGCAGAAAGGGTAGATGGACACTGGATGGTTATTTTCTCAGAATCCCTGACTATTCTGCTGGCAGAATGGACAAAATTTTTCCACAGAAATTGCAGCAGAGAGAAACAGTATAACCATCTTGTTCTTCTATTATCCAAACTTTCTTCATACAAACTTTTCATCGAAATTTCAAGTTTATGAACAGCCCAAAAGGCCACCATCAGAATAACATATCAGAATAATAGATTCCCAGAAGTTGTGTGTCATCATTTGGATTTTCATATACATCATGATGTTCCCAATGAAATATCAATGAGTTATGACTCTTAACTAGACTTCTATAAGCCCAGAGAACACAATGAATGGTGGCTGTCCACCACCACTGTTGACTGTTGTGGGGTTTTTTTCAGCACAGCAGCCATTTGTACAAATCCCAGACTAAACCATACTGTTTTATTCCTAGTCAGTATTGCTAATTAGTGATTTTATATGGAATTCTCAAGTCTGACCATATGAATCTGATGGAGATAAACTTAAAGTGAACCTTCCAGTCATCTCATCAGTGCTACTGGAGTTTGAGAGCTTCATCAAGTATTCTTACCAAAATATTTCATACAATTCCAGTTTGGGGAAGGCAAGTTTGCCCCCCCCCCCACTTTTTTTTTTTTTTTTTGGATAGTCACTTCTTAGGTGTCCTTGAAAGTTTTTAGTAAAAAACCCAAAAGGTCATAAGATATGGCTGAATAGTCATTTCACAGCCATCCTGGCACAGTGATTGCTATTTTAGAAAGCTCTAAGGCCCATTAATTGTTTGGGAGGCAGAAGTTCCGTGGACATTGCGCTGCTGAACGTTTACAGATAAGGGTAATCATTTCCAGGGTGTACACCGAGCATGACTGCTTCCTGCCTGTCTCAGTCTCCCGAGACGTTGCTGTAACAGGACTATTTTGACAGAGTAATGAACCACCCTCCCAAGAGCCAGCTTTTCAGGGCTTCAGTTAAGCTCACACCTGGAACGCAGGTGTAAGCATGTTTAAATATTGCCAGGGAGGGAACCAACAGAAACACAAGGGGAAATACCTCGTCTCAGTCCACTGGCAGCAGCGCAACCACAAACTTGTTTGTTCATTAATGCAGCAGCCCCAAGGAGAACTGCCCATTGTCAAGGACTGGAGCAAGTGAAGGGTATGTAGATTTGTGTTTTAAACAGAATTACCAGCATTCAGAAAAAGCAAACTATAAATGCAAGAAGAGCAATGAACTGGAGCTCCTCCCAGCTTGACAGGTAGCATGTAACCTGATCAAAAGCAGCACTTGCAGAAGGGGAGGCTGTTAATGTTAAACCATCAGGGATAGGACTGGTAGAAATGTTTCCAGAAATGCTTTTTCTGGTCAGTAAACATGTCTTAAGTCACAAATTTATAAGGAAAGCATCAACTTCAGCAAAATTGTATGGGTTTTTTTCTTCTCAGAATAACTGAGGGCTGTTTTCATCAACATTTCTCTTCAACTGCACTTGAAATCTAAATACTGATGTGAAATTACACCCTCATTCAAAATGGATATTTTGAATTAACCCTTCAAAACATTAGACTCAAATGCATCACTTTTTCAAAAAATTTCCAAGCTGAAGACTGCTATTTTCATTTCCCTTCACATTTCAGATTGAATAAATTTCCTCCATTTCAAAATTCTCTATGGAACAGATATTCTGAGCCTCTCCAGTAAGTTTCTAGACTCCTCTTTCACTGTATAAATCAGAGGTGACAAGATCTAATGACAGAAATAAGAGTAAATTTCATTTTCCCCCACATTTTTCAGAATCAGTAAGTAAATTCATACCAATGAGACCTAGAGGTGCTAAGAACTGGCATGATTTCAAAAAGTAAGCCCTTATCCTCTGTGATCTCAAGGAGTATCTAAACTAAAACAAGCACTCAACATCAGAGATCAGTCCTTTAATTCACTGTGCCAATAAAAGTCTGTCAACACTGCAGACTGTAAATGAACAGAGACATACTAGAGCTATCTTTAAAAAGAGAATTAGATACCACAAACACACTAATTTAACCTGATCCTCAAGTAAAACATTGGCCGGCTGTACTTGTACTTTGAGGCTGCAGGCAAGTCAGCGAGTCAGCTCTGTGACAAATGCCTTCCTACTCCTTTTTTCATTTCTAGCTGTTTCCAACATTTTGAAGCAGTATTGTTTGATTGCAGGCTGCTTCCTGAAGCTGCTTCCTTCAACTGCCTGTTGAACCCTGTGGGAATCTTTCCACTGATAACTGGAGCAGGATCAGGCCCTAAAGAAGTAGTGGCGGAATCCCTAGATCTACGAACTGAACAGCTGTCTCTGGCTTTCCAAAAGAAAAGAAGGAAAGTTATTCCTGCAGCTGTTTTCCCCTAAGTGCCTTCCCTCCAAACTGTAACAGGACTGCAGGGAAGGGGAGAAGGTGGAATTTTAATAACCCATTAAAAAGGAGTATGGGCCATTGCGCAGCAGCTCTTTCAGTTCTACTCAAGCAGGGTCACTGCTGCCAGGCTCAGACAGCCCTAAGGGCACGGGAAAAGTCGTCGTCTTGTTTTCACATCTCATTCACAGAATGGATAACGAGGGGGAGGGAGGGATCAGCTTCTGGGTTAATTAGCACCATGAACAGACAGCTGCATTGTCATTAAAAGTTCAAGAAGTTACCAGGGTCATCACTGAACTGCAAGATGTACACACACGAACACGAGGCACACGTCTAAGCCTGGGTTTTTAGGAGCCTTGCTCGGCTCTGATTTTCCACTACCACAAGGGAAACACTTTTGAGTCAAGAACACTGAACTGCTGTAGCTCTGAGGAGAGGACAGAAGCACAAAGGCACTCCCTCTGAATAGCAGTTGTTCATCCCCTTGGAACTGCTTAATTTCACACTTAATATACCAACTAAGAATAGTTACATGGCTTTTTTTCCCTTGAGAAAAATCAGAGGTGTGCCGTATCAATGTGTAGTTTCATGTCTGCTTGTAATATTCTGTGGGATAAGCGGAATCCCAGTTAACAAAACCAGGCTATTGGTGCACATGGTTGCCTTCCACTGCTTCCTTCTGCAAGCAAGGAAGATGAGGAAATGCGTATTAGCAAATCCAGGAGGAGCATGTATGAATAACAGCAAAAACATTAAACCTCTTAAAATGACAAGGACTGCTATTAATAAGATCTGGAGCAGCACTAGCCCCAGAGAGTCACAAGTTGGCTAAAAAACAAAACCAACAAATTATCCAACTATGCAAAACAGCCACAGATTACATTCTCATTGCCACAGTTTGCAGTAACATTTTCTGGTAAGGGATATTAGTGAAAAAGCACCAAGACTAGTAAGGATTCCCCTACCATCCTCCAAACAGAACAGGGAAAAAATGAAACCTTGAATAATTGAAGCATTTCTGCTTCTAGAGCAAGCAGACCAGCTTTGCCTGGTCCTGTCAGCTGCAGCTTTGCTGCCTACCCATTCTAAAACCAAAATGAGGCTGAAACCATTCTCATTATACTGAAATCTCACCAATATCTAGTTTTCCTTTTCTAGGTGAAAAGAACACAAATCCTGCTTGCTCTTGCTATTAAATTGGCAGGCAAACACGTAGCTAGCTCATGAGTGTATAGTTCCATTCAGTGCTTGGTCTTTGCCATGGGAAATTACTCTGGGAATACAGAAACATGAAGTTGGATTTTTTTTTTTTTTTTAACCATTAATAGCTCTGTTGATTCCAGTGTACACTGGTTGTTCACATTACCGATTTTCAGTATGTTTATGACAACACAGCTGTTCCAGCAACTCCAGTGGAGATGCTTTCACAATGAAAAAAAAAAAAAAAAAAAAGAATACAGAGATACAGTCCAATATTCAGTGGGGAAACAACATGCATCAGCATTTTCATTGTAATTGCCCAAGTTAAGATGGCTACTGTGAGCTCTGATGGATTACATCAGAGAAGTAAGTCCAAGAGGGCTAAGGAGGTCCTCTTAGAAAACTTCTGATTCTTTCCCTCCCGTGCAGGACTCTGGGTATTTGGGGGAACAAAAACCTGCCTCTTCTGTATTTTTCTATGGTGTAACCTTGTGGTGCTGCAAAGCACCACCACAAAAAATATTTTAGTAACAACCTTAGTCAATCTTTCCTAGTTGGTCCACATACATATTGAAGAGTATGTGCTAGAAGGAACCCTTCCATGTGCTGACCTTATGATAGCTACATGAATGAATACATTGCCTGCACAAAAATGGGAACCCCCAGGAATGCCAGGACAAGTGTCACCCTGGGATCCCATTTTGTTCACTCTTCTGTCAAAAAGGCAGCCCAGTCAGGATGCGTGTGGGCAACAGTGTCAAATTGAGAAGAAGGGAGCTTTGAACAGCACAAAGGACAACGTTTACGTCAATGGCCCAAGCTGCTATACTGCATAAAAGACAAACAGGAAAACAGAGACAGAAGGGAAAGAAAGACCCAGAGCTTTCCTTTACCCTACCTCTTCCACCAGCCATTAGTACTGGAGGAAATCAGTATGAGAGAAGGGTGTTCAGAAACAAACATGAGATCTTGCACCAGCAGGAAGGAACCTATCAGCTTGAAAACTTTCCGGTACTAGTGAAAGCTTTGTTTCCCATCCAGTCACATACACAGGTGCTGTCTACTTTGTTAAATCTACACTATTTCTTCAACCGATTTAAGCATGGAATAGGAATAAAGGTCAATAAGGACATGCTTCTCACTTTGCTTGCTGTTTTTATTTCAAACATGTCAATCTGTTGGCAGTGCTACTCCAGCAGGCTCCTGCTAAATCACACAACACAGGGATGTCAGGCTCTGTAACACAAGGATTTATTACTCCTAGCTTTAAAGTCCCATAATTATTTGGCATCAGGAGAATCCTCAGAACAAAATATGAGTAAATACATGAATCCCATTCTGTTGGCCTCCCAGTCAAACAGAAAAAGCACACACCAGAATACACTGGGAAACTCAAGAGATAACTGCAATTTAGAATTCACATGGGAGGTGGATTAGACATTCATAGTGATAACAAAAATAGACCCCGGAGTTAAAATAACAAATGCCTCTAAAGAGTTTTGGAAGCAACTTAAAACTGAAGGGTTTGAATCAATCTCTTAACTACAAGGAATTAGGTGACAGCCACAGAAGGGGGCTATGGGAATAATCAGACTATCCCACATCAGGCTTCTGGGAGGTATCTTTTATCAGCATCAGTACTCTAGCCTAGCTGGATGATGCATATGACTCATGATCACAGGTTCTTCTGCAGGGTGCTTGTTCCAAAGAAAAGGTGTTAAAGGCAATACACTGATAAGGGTCATTGGCCATTTGCCACCAGGTTTAGTCAAGCTTCTCTCTGCATGGATAATAATCCATTAAAACGTTTTTGTGATAATTTGAGGTCTTTTAAAGTGCCACCTAGGAGTTCTGTCTGATACTGTAGAATCCTCTATTTCTGTGCTTCTCTGTAAAGCTGTGAACTGTTACACAGCAAGGGAAAAGCAGGACAGCTGCTTAATTCTATTGAAAATATACTGTTTGTAGAGAAGATGGGAACAGCTCATTGAAGTCCCCTTTTTATCTTGATCCTCTAAGGAAATAACCAACTAAATCCTTAATCCCCCACCAACTTGGGGAGAAAAAAAATAATAAAAAAGGGACAGGTGCTTCTCTTCATATATAGAGAAGTGAAACAGAGGGCTTAAGAACTCATCCTGACCTCACCCCCAGCACAATCCTTTGCAATACTGAGGCTCTTGCACAGAAACTGCTGCTCTTTTCTTCCCATGCTTCTCTGGGTTTATATTTTTGCCCTGCAGGATGCTGAGGGAGGGCCCTGTATTTTGCAGCTATTGAAATACTGTACACGATGGCTACTTAACTGCCTCAGGGATCACTCTGCTGTTTTATTTCCTCTCTGACTGATCTTCTTCACCAACACAGTTAAAGTATTCGTTATCACAAGTGCATGCAGTGTGGTCCCTCAACCAGGGTCTCCTGCTCCTTCTTAAATCTCTTTTCCCCACCCTCCTTTCTCCCAAATACCAGAAAAATTTCAGCTTTTAGCTCTGTGCCATATGCAGTGTATTCTTTATTGGAGGAACTTGTTTACTTAGAAACAGGTCCATGTATTCTAGTGCAGAGGAGAGTATGATAAAAAGGGAGATTGTTTCACTCTTAAAGGAGTCCCTCCCACAGTCCACAGGGACCTAGCAGTCTCACACATCACAAGATGAAGCAGAGGACCTAGAAATCATGCTCTTCGTGAGATGTGGTCTAAAGGGTGTTTCATACTGTCATCTCAATCCCCCTTAATCTGCAGTGTGCATTTATCTAGACTTATGAAAGGCAGGCAGGATATTTATAGCAGTGTTAGAAGAGGCAGGAAGTAGGAAACAGGGGCGGGTGTTTGGCCAGTGTATAAAGAGCTCTGAACAGTTGGGCCAGCCTGGAACTCCTTCTCCCAAAAGAACATGGAGCTGAACGAGAAGTGCCTAGGGAATAGCTGGTTTTCTACAGATATCCTCTGGCTCCCTCCTCCTCTATCTGTTGCCTTTCTAACACCAGCCATTTCCTGTCTTTCAAAGGCAAGTGGAAGTTTTCAATTCTGTGTTTTTCCTGTCCTGGTACAAGCAAGGACATTTTTTCACTTATATTTTAACTGTTTGGAGACCAACACCAAAGTCTGCTAACTACAGAGAGAGCTTCCTATTTACAGCTGATGCAAGAAATTTGAGAGAGCTTATTAAACATCAGAGGAGTGAGATCTTTGCTTGTTCATGTATTCACTGAGCATGAGAGATTGAACTTGTTGTCTGAACAAATGCTCCAGTGCTCTTCTATAGAAAATTAACAGACTAACATAATGCCTGCAGGCTATGCTGCAGTAACACCCAATACTGAGGGAAACATGGAGAAAAGGAAACAGATGATGAAGTCCCTATATGGTAATTACAATACGAGGGAGCCCAGGCCAGCAGGAGCTTGGGTCATTTTGAACGTGGACCTGTGGAACAGAAGTACTCCTGTTTCCTATGTGCCGTTGTGGGATATTTTTTTAAATGTATTTATTTATGAACCAGGGAGCGGGAAGTAACAATGTGTTACCTTCATGCTGTTGTACCTGGTGTAGCCATTACTATCTGTGCAAGCATTGTGCAAATTTGGTGCAATTTATATCTGCTTTGCTGAAGTACCAGTGATCATGCAAGAGAGCAGAAACCTAGACCTGTTCACCTCAAAAGTTAAGGAAAGGAATGAAGAAAGGAAAAATGTATGGAGTCTTTCATCCTTGGGTCCATCCACATACCTTACTTTACCTCCTCAATAAACTAGCTCTAAGCTCTTAAGAACCACTAAGACTACAATGCTCTGACACTTTAACAACATATGGGTAACCAAGGAAGCTTGTGGAATTTTCATTAGCGTGTATATTTTTGTCCAGAATCAATAACAAATATGTTTTGAACAACGATGGCTCTGCTGTTTGCATGTTCTTTTGTCTAGGGACTCCAGTGGGTCAGGTTACTATATCACATATCAAAGGCAGCTTTTGATAACACATTACACCTGGCTTAATTTCATTTGATTCTCCTGCACAATCTGCATCATTTTCCAGCTAAGAATGAATTTTCCTTATAACTCAACGTGGCTAAAGTAAAAGGAGACAAAGCCCTGCACACACACCCATGCAACTTACACTTCCTGTATGCAAAGTTCCTTCAAATAGTCCTTCATCTGAATGAAGGAAGGTAACAGCTTGGCTAGAGTCCCCATAAAGCCTGTGCATTCTGTCCATGGCCAATCCACCTAGCTAGGTTTTTGCAAAGCCTAAACTTTGATTGCCAGTCAGAAATGAACATGCTACAGGCTGTTAGAGATCAATCAGTAGAGCATCAGATTGTTTTTGTGGATTCTCTTGCTTATGTGTCCCTGAAGTATCCATTCACTCTCCCAGATGGATTAGATCCACCTTGGACACATCCCACATACTTTCATATGGAGTGGCCCATGATGTGTCACAGCTAATGATTCTTCTTAGCTTGACCAGCCTATACCTAACTCTTTATCTATGCTTCCATACAGCATTTCTCCCTTCCCCAGTAATCCTTACCTCCTCATTATACTACTCTTTGAAAGGCCTTTGCCACTCCTACAGCTCCTAAATACTTTCTCCCATTGCAAATTTCCATTGAGCTTATTGCTGTGATCATCCTCTTTCCTCACCTGTAACAAAGACAGAAGTTTTCAGAGCTGAGCCCACTGACACAGACCACTAGTTTCCCATTAGCACAACCCAAGGCCTTATCCCCAAGCTGACAATGGCCTCCCCAACATCCTCCCCAGGCACTGCTCTCTGCTGGTTCCTGGCACATTTCACTGCCAAGGACAGCCCAAATAACCTCATTTCTTCCTAAATTAAAAATGAGATTCTCTATCTCAAACAAACCATAGCTGATATTTGATGAAGTTTGATGTTATTTTTTGCATATGCATCTCCCTGCTATTTAACTTCAGTTTTATTGTCTGTATACTGTTTCTAAGGGCTGAAGTTGCCCTTTGGAAAGGTCTTTTATAAACACTAGCAGGAATCTGGACTATTCATAGTCAACATTTATTTTATTAGCACACAACTCAAGAGACTTCTATCTTGTTTCCAGAAGACTCCCAGAATCTTTTCTATCTGGCAGCAACTTTGAATAAATAAAATAATCGAGGTTGTGTAAAACTACTTGCATTTTTATGGTATTAGACACTGTCAGTTAATGTACTAAATCTTCACGCTGATCACTCAAGGGAACTACTTCACCTTACAGTAGAAGGTTAAGTATTTTTAAGCTCTCAAGTGTTTGCAACATTCCTTTCAGAAACCTGAAACCAGCAAGTCAAATCCAGATACCTGTAGCACCCCACCTGCTTTACACAAGTTATGAAGCTGGTCCAGTATTCCCATTGATAAATGGCACAGATTTTAGATCTAGTACAAGAGGGTGTAAATCTATTTAACACACCTTGGTCTCATTTACCTCAGGCCTAGCACTAGCCAAATACTTTAAAACAGCAGAAATCTGAAATTCCCTGGTTAACATACTTTTCTCAAGTTATTCTAAAGCATTATTAGTCCTTCTATTAGCTTATTTTCGTTCAGAGCTGGCAAGCACAGCGTGCTTGGCCTTGCCTGCTAATCCAAGCCAGGCTGTCCTCTCAGGTTTACTAGCTCTTAGGAACTTCCAGAGTATCTGGTAGAAGTTTCATTCAATGAGAAGACCTCCTGCCCAGACCAAAGGGGCTCCTTTCTTCTGTGATACATGCTTGGTTGGGCTACATAAGAGCACCATGTGATATTGGAGCTGTGAGAAGAATTTAAAATGACCTCGGACAACTTTATTACATTAAAAAAACTATAGTTTTCATCTTAAGTGCCTTAACATCCAATTAAGGCCAAGGTGACTCGATTCATGGTCCCACCCACCATGACTAGGTGGGATTATGCATGAATACAGAGATCCATTTCATCAGATGCCAATCCAGTTGCCACAGCTAAGAGACTCTGAAAGGGCAGGACTAACTGTATGTAGTGTCTTGGAAAATGTTAGGTCTACTAATGAAGCTGATGATGAATGTGTTATCTTGTGCCACTTCTCCCATGGTCAAGCAATCAAATCCGCTCATCCTGAAGAACTGATATGAACAGAGCAGACCCTTCCCAACCCCAGATGAAAGCTTTTGCTAAACTACAAAATGGTAGTACTGCAAATGGCTGTACATAACTATGTTCCCCTCAACCCAGAGACATTAGAGAAGCAGTTGGCAGGTGGAGTGTTCTCAAGAACAGGTGGGCAATCAGTGAAAATTAGAATGAAAGAAATGTCTATATAAAGCAAGGAGCTCTAAGACTCAAGGTTAGAACATCTGGCTCTCTGCTGTCTCAGAAGTCTTGCTGGAATTACTTCCTGCAGGAAATCTGGAGTGAGCAGATGCAGTAGTAACAAGATACCAAAGGAGCCTTCTATAGCATTCTGCACCACATCTTCCAAACAGCAATTTCCATCACATTTTTTTTTTCATACATGCATTTGGAGAAGTGACAAACTCCAGATCCCACAGGGTGATTTCTCCACTCTGCTATGAATTTTGATTGCAAATAACCAACCAAAAAACAAACAAAACAAAAACAAAAAACCAAACAAACCACAACAAATAAGCAATTTCTATTTCCACTTTTATTAAACAGGACAGTTCAGCCCTCAGCAGGCCATTTTTTGTCAGAAGACATGACCAGTCACAAGGAACACCCTCTCGCACCAGAGTTTTTACCAAGGAGTAACTTCTATAAAAGTTAAACAGATCTCCTCAGCTTCTTCCTCTGTTAATACAGAATTTGCAATAATTTTTGTTGTTGTTATGTTTGGGGGGGTTTTTTTGTGGTTTTGGTTGGCTGGTTGGGTTGTGTGTTTGTTGGGGTTTTTTCTTTGGTTAGTTTTTTTGGGGGGTTGGTTGGTTGGTTGTTTTTTTAAAGCTTTACAAATGCTTCTCAGATTTCCTGCTTCTAAAATTCCTTGAAGGGAAGTCCTGTCTTGTTCAGGAAGTAATGATTCATTTTTAAAGTCTGATTCCAAAATGCAAATAACACCTTTGCAACCATTACCATGACATGCAACATAAAAATTTGTTTTCAATTCATCTCAGCTCAAAAGGTTGCTATCATAATGAATTTGAGTTGGTTTATTTTAACTTTTAAATTAATTTGGCAGACCTTACTCATCTGCCTTAAAGGATAAGGCAGCACAGGCAAGCTCACTACACAGTCTATGTCAAGGCATAGAATGCATGTTCAAAATTTCATGTATGATCAAGTTCTGCATATCTTTTAGCTTATCAGTGAGAAGATGGAATGATCAATTCAAGAAAAACAGTAAAAGAAAAAGGGCACATTTTCAGTTCAGTCCTTGGACTTTGGGCCAAATTCACGAGCTTCCTCTCTCCCTGCTGGTTCTTGCTCTTCTCATAACATGTTCTCAGTTCAAAGGAGGCTGGCCACTGTACATGCTGGGAACTCAGTGCTACAGGTATGGCACAATGGAGGGATCAATGGCTTCCTTAGCACTAAGAGACTTTAAGAGGTCTCCTTCACATCCCCAAAGCTTGCTAACTCCAGCTCACCAAGAGTCAAGTTATTTAGAACAGAGATGGGCACCACGCACCAGCATCCTTGCTGAAACAGGTATTTCTTCCCCCAACACAAACTATAGAAAGGAATGTTAGTTTGAGCTCCTCTGAACTTAGGTAAGAGATAGCTAGTAGTGCCATAGCTCTTTTCTGAAGTATATGCACAAGATGAAAATGAGGAAGGTGTGGAGTGGACAAAGTACTTTCTTTATAGCTTGCATACTGATTTGTCAAAATCCAGTCTGCAATTTCATGTATTTTAATCTCTCTCCTTTTTTTGAAAGGGAGGTGGGGCAGAGTGGGCCAGGCAGGAGGTGTTTTTCCAAACCTGTGAATGCAACATTCAGCAGCCAAGCTCAAAAATTCCTGCTGCTCCTGCAAAAAAAGGACAAACAAGACCTTTTCATGTCAACTACGTCCAGCTGGAAATGTCACAGCTTTGTCACAATAGAACAAAGCATGCCTGGTGTCTGTTCTTTCAAAAGGTTTCTTAATTCAAACAAAAGAAAAATATTCACATCTGGAAGGGGTGATAGGCAGGGGGCAGGAGTGAAGGAAGCAAAGTTCAGATGGCAAGTCATAGCAGTTTGCTGTTTGTCTAATTATTGTAGTGACTGTTCTGGCACTTATTGATCCAGTTACAGAAAGAAACCCAAGAGTTAAATGGCAATTTTATTATTGATTGTACTCAGAGGGCCAGATGAGATACACCTCTTCACTTTTGCTCCAGTCATCATGCCAGAAAACTCATGCTGAGTGAAAAGACCACTTGTGACCAGTCTGGCAGTAGCTCTTCTTCCCCACCATCCCCCTCCTTTTTTAATAATGAAAAAAAAAAAAAAATTGTTTTGTATGGAGTCCCAGCTTCCTCTAGAAGACCACAACCTTCATTTTCAAAGGATGTACGTATTGAGATCTTACCCTTTCCAATGGGTTTACTTGGCCATCTGTTTCTTTAAAGATTAAAACATAATGACTGCAGAGTTGGGAAGCTGTATCAGAACTGAGCCACAAGAAGATCAAAAATTAACTGTCTAGTAAGGTCAGATTAAAGGAGATGAGAATAAATTTGACAGTAGGACTTCACTGAAAGACCAACAGTAAGACTTTTCACTACACTCCTAAACTAAAAATATTCTCCTTCGGAATTCAGTGCTTCTGAAGATGAAAAGCCTCTCCTAGGCTGCCACCTAGCTAGTTAATTTCTTGTATTGTTTTAGGAGCTATTTTAAAAAGCTCTTTTGCTCCAGTCCTTACTGCACTGACTCCTCCTTTTTGAGCTGGTATTTTGTCAGGAGTTTCAAGAGGGATAAAAACTTGCTGCCAAGTCCCTTTCTTCCCCACAATGTGTTTTATAACCCAGCGTGTAGTTTAGTCTGTCTAAACACTGCACTAGTACACTGCCATCAGTTTCCATGGAGATAATTAACTCCTTCAGAGCCAGAAAGCTTTAGTGTGCTTTTTGCCCTTTCAGCACACGAAGAACATCACAGCATTTACCAAAATCAGCTTGTAGAAACGTCACATTTTCCAGACAGTTCTAGCAAATGTAAGGATTTACTTTCGCTTCAACCCATCATGCAGAGCTGTGGTCATAACCAAAATTGTATTTAAGTCATCTACTATAATGAGTTACTCTTTCCTCTTGTGCTTCTCCTCCTTTGCATTGCTGTGACATCTGAAGGCATGACAGCCCCACTGACATCAATGTTTTGAACTACCATGTCTCAGAGCAAAGCCAAGGCATGAGATATAATGAACAGTCCAAAATAGAGAAAGATGAAGGGCATAACTTCAAACTCAATCAGAAATCAGAGTAGAAAACAGAAAAACTTTGTGCCCCGAAGTTTAGGAGCACTTTTATATGAAACTTTATCATTTACCATATTCCTGCTCACTTACGCATCTAGCAGATACATACTGTCAGTATATATTCCTAACAAAAAGTTATTTAAGACCATGTTAAGAAGTTTAATTAAACTGAAAACTACCCGTAATCTAGTAGAGCATGACCTAATCAGAGGAGTAAAAATAAATAAATAAATAAATAAATAAATAAATAAAAGACCGCCTTCTACCAAAAGGCAGCTAATGAAGGCCACAGGTTGTCATCAGCTTTAGCTGTGGAAAAGTGGTTTCCCAGTCTTCTTTTCACAAAAAGGACAAACTCCCTGGCAATAGCCACTTAGGTGGCACACTTGTTGATCCAGCTATGAAAATGGCAACAGAATTTCAAATACTGCCATTTTCTGGAAGAATTGCCCAGTATATAATTATTTTATAAATATTTTCTAGGCTAACGTCAGTGAAGCGAACTGTAACCTTCCCAGCGCTTTTAATACGTAACGTGTGTTTTGGCATTCAAGAGCAGATACACTATATAAACTAGACATGAATAACCAGGCATAAGTGCAGTCTCTTTACAAGAGTTAAAGGCAAGAAAGAGGGGGATTTTTTGCCAGTAAGCTTGGCTAACCTGAAAGAGCTACTGGCAGGGTTCATAGCAATGGGTGTTCTGCTGCAGTGAGACTTATTTTCTGTTTGACTTCCATACCAGTTGCCAGGATTTCTTTGCAGACTTTGCTTGTAGTCAGTACCATGTGGGTACCAGCAGTGCAAAGTCCCCCAGCCTCTTTTATACCTTGCTACTAAGACAATTCATACAAGTTCAAGAAGACTTTACTGATGCAGTCCAATCACAACTGCTGAAGTGACAGACTGTATTTACTGCTATGTGGACATATGTTCAGTATTAGCTTGAAGGACCCTAACTGATTTCATATACAATGCCACAGGACACTTACCAAGCAGTGACCATATTTGGTTAACCACCCTTGGCTACAAACCAACCAAAAAAACCTCAGACTAGAGTCTCTATACCTCCTCCTCGGAGATTCTGGATGTTTCCCTTGTCCCCTGTCTAAAGTTAGTGTAGTGAAGACCCCTGAGGATGCTAAAACCCACAGCAGAGAACATCATCCAGGATCCAGTAAGTGCTTCAGCTTTCCCAAAAACATTCATACTTGCACATCTCCTACAGCTCAAAAATTACAACGTAGCATGTACAAAGCCTGGAGCCACTTTTTGCCTACTTTTCCAGCCCTTCCTGAAATTACTGGTGCAGCACCACAAGCCCACGCCAGCCGCACCTTCCAGCGCCAACCACCACGGGAGGTTTCCCAGCTCCAGAGAATTCATCCTACTCCCACCTCCTGTTATTTGTCACCAGGTTGTGAAGGAAATTTTGGCTGCCCACACCTCCAAGTGTGTTTTTGTCTTGGTGTAGAAAACACGCAACTCTTACAATTACCGATTTATTTGAAGTATTTCTTAGAGAGGCTGCCACCACTGCCACGGGACAGGACCTTGCTCCTCACTGCTCCTCAGGAGGGCTGGGTAGGGGTCCTCCACCACACACCTCTTCTCTTACTAAGGCAGGCATATGAGCCATAACCTCTCTTGAAAGGTCTGGTCATCCCTCTACAGTTTAACCCGCTCTGATTCCACCGGGCGGCTCGTAGGACGAAGGTTTAATTGCGGTGACAGCCCGGCTGTTGCCCGTGCCCCCTCAGGGTCCCGCAGAACTTTCTAGACACGCGGGCTTCGCGGCGACGGGGCAGGTGCCGCCTCCCCACGCCAGGAGCCTCGTCTGCTCCCCAAGGAGCCCTCCCAGCCCCACGGGCGGCGGAGGGGCGAGGAGGAGGCGCCGCCTGCCCGCGGCAACTTACCGATGTCGGAGTTGCAGAAAGCGTCCTGCGGGTGGATGGGGACGCAAGTGCAAGACTCCACCACCAAGTCCCGCAGGTTCCAGCTGCAGAGGAACACGACGAGGAAGCTCAGCCACGCCGTCATGTTGGCCCACGAGATGCCTCCTCACTTCTGCGGAGCGAGAGGGCAGCCGCTGTTTTTGTTCGCCTGACTTTATTCTCGCTTTCTAACAGCGCCGCGACTGCCTGCCTGCTTGCTTGCCTGCCTGCCTGCCCTGTCCTGTCCCGTCTCTTTCTGTCTCTCCCTCTCTCGCTGGCCTCAGCAGTGCAGCCTTCGCTCCGCGGGACGGTGCAAGCCTGAGTGCACGGCAGGTCCGCGCGTCTGCCGAGGGGATGCCAAGCGGAGCCGCGCTACGCCACCGAGGGCCGGTGCGCGGAGTTATAGCCTCGATCGCGCCCTGTCGGGCTCCGGGGGCGCCGCCGGCCGTGGCCAATGGGAGCCGCGCATTACCTCATCGGCGGGAGCGGCCCGCGGGCCGGGGCGGGGCCGCCGCTTCCGCGCCTTATACGGAAGAGTGCGGGGAGCGGCGGATGGGCGTCTTGCGGTTGGTGGCGCAGGTGGCCTGCCGCGCTCGGGGTGGGAGGCCCCGGCTGCAGGCTGTGTCCTCTCCCGCCGCTGGTGCCCCCGTGGCTGGGGGTTCAAGGTCTTTAAAACTAGTTGTACCTACGTGAGCATCCGTCCCGCGGCTGTCAGTACCCGGACGGGTCTGCCCTGTAATGTCTCCATCCCTCGCCCACCCCCTAAGTCAGGACCTGCCTCCCCTCGGCCGCCCCGCTCCGCACAGCAGGGTGCGAAGAGGTACCTGGAAAATACACGCGGGATTTGTTGTTCGCTTGGGAAGCTTGGGCTGCTTCCCTCGAAAGCATCTCGGTGGTCTGCAAGCTGGTTTTAAACTGTAGGGGGTGAAATAGTATTCTCAAGGGCTTTCAGAAAACGCCAAGAGGAGTGCAGTGTGTTGCTTCTTTTCCTCTTTCATTAGGCAGTGAGAAGAGGGTGGAGGAAAAGAAGGACAAGACCTAGCTGAACTGTAAACCGGGATTTCATCCTGCGGTTTTTAATCCTGCTCAAATGCTCCTTCTTGTGCCACCCCACTACCACCACCCATCACTTCCCTTCTCAGAGCTTTCAGTCAGAAAGGGGTCATAAACTGCTAAAACCAATCTGGAAAAAGCAGTGCTCTATCTACCCGGGGACTCCCAACATTCAATCTCAAAGTATATTTCAGCAGAGAAGCTTTAGTGGAATTTATAGATAGTCCTGCTGTTTGTTTTGTTTTGTGTTTTTCCCTTATCTCCTTTTGGAACCACAGATTTCTATCAGCTATAGAAATTTAAATGTTATAGAGGAGCTGGGACTGTAAGGAGGAGATTGCCAGCTGCAAGATACAGAGAGCCTTATTATCCTGCAAAGGGGACTGAGAGGTGATTAATCACAGTATCAAACCAGTGTATATAATGTCAGAGTACTTTCCACGGGGTTTACAAGACTTAAGCATGTCTAGTTATAAATTATCCTGGTATTAAGGGCCAGGGACCAGCTGTCCTAAATTTCTAAATAGTCAGCTAAGTCTTTACATTTATAATTCTGCTCCATCTGGGTGAAGCACAGCCTGACTACACCTTTTCTTTAATCATATCATTCATATAAAATTAATACCTCCAGTATTATAGAAACACAGGCTTTTTATCTGCAGCAATGGTACACAAAAGCTTCAAGATGAGTGTTGCTAGTAGAGATGAAGATTACAATGCTAACAGTGGGAAGCACAGGTTCCTACCCTTGCTGTGACACAGACAACCTATGTGACAGCTCCACCTCACTATGCTTCAAAACCCAATCCATGTAATGCTGATAGCAAGATGGGAGCTTCTCAGGAACATGTTTTAGTGTACACACTGGGAAAAAATAGGTGGTGTTGAGATGCCAACAGGTCATATAAGTGCATATGAGGCACAGTATTAAACAAGACATTCGATTTGGATGTGTCTGAATCATTTGGCTCCAAACTGCAATATGATAAATCCTATGCAAAAAACCACCCCAAACTTATGTACTTGGACTGTCTGCTCAAGGTACTGCAGCTGAAGCTGAATGCATCAGATTAGATTGTCATGTCAGTCTCACTGGGTATAAGCAAGGAACAACTCCACTGGCCTCACAGAGTAACACAGAAGGAAAAATGAGGTGGGTCTGGCACTCCCGTTTTTATTTTGTTGTTGTAAGAAGCTTGATATCACCAACATCATGATACACCTGATCTATCAACATCTCAGATCAGTATCTGAGAGAAGAGGAGTTATTCCATAACCTGATACTGGTGTAAATAAGAGAGAGTGTGGCCTCCACATAACTAGATTATAATCACAGCTCCAGCACCACCTCCCTTCACCCTGGCCAACTCCTCTGAGTATGTTTCTTCATTTGTATAATAACTTTCCTGCGTGTTCTGGGGACAAACAAGCTGAATGCTTTGTAATAAGCTCTAAAGGTGTTGGGTGCTGTATGAATACTAAGAGTGACAATAATATACAGACGCAGGACACATTCAGAGGAGATTTAAAAACAAACCCTTTGGTCATCTTCTCAGTTTCTGAAAAGGGAGAGGAAGGGAGATAGAAGTTACTAAGTTACACAGGGCTCTCCATGGTAAGGAAGTAGCTTCTTTACAGTGAGATTGACCAAGCTTGTAACAAGATTGTAACACCACCACCACCAAACAAGTAACACCAACTTTGTGCTGGTTACAGATACTAGCTCATTTTTCAGCTATAACCCAGAGAAATAATCTGCCATTACTGTTCAGGATGAAAAGGAGTGCCACAGCTTAATCCAGCAACAGGGCACATCTGTTTGGAAGGGATGGTGTGCAGGCTGTTTCTGTGGCAAGGCTTATTATCACTGTCTTCTATACCACTAACTGAGATGTGATCCAGAAATTTTTTCATGCATGTATTAGCACTGCCTGGAGTAGTAGTACCTGTGTTCAGTCAGTTAGGGCTTAGCTGATTCACCTGTTTTTTTGATGCTTAGGTATTCTTTTTCAAAGAGATGAACTTCTCTATAGCAGTAGGGGTGCAGGTTTTCCAACCAGGACTGGATGCTATAAAATAGTAACAATATTTATTTTCCACTTAAAGGGTACATTTACACAGAATACACAGAAACCAAAGTGCTTCATTTTTGCAAATCACTGGTAAATAATACTTGGGAAAGCTCACTCTGGGCAGTGGCCTCCAGGGAGGCCTTGGTTCAATCACTTAACCTGCCTGTAAATTCATTTTATCATCTGTAAATAGAGCTAGTGTATATTATCCTCCCATAATATATATTTGATATTCAATATTAGCCTCTCTTCTTTGAGACCTACCAGTAAAGTGCACCCTGGAAGAGCCAGGCAGGAGTTCTGAGTGTTTATGAGAAAATTTTGATAATATTGTCAAAGTAACACAGAAAGTCAATGAAGGAACTGAAAGGAGAATGCTATCTGAATTCCTGCTCTATGCCCTGCCTGCGTCAGAGAAATTGCAACAGGGGAAAAAAGAAAAAAAAAAGAAAAAAAAAAAAAAAAAAGTAGCATTCAGCTCCTTTCCCTAGATAAAACTTTAAGTCTTATATGGCCATAAAAAATGTAGCAGAGAAAGAAGACAAAATTAAAGACCTTGATCTTCATACGAGAAACTTAGAGTTCACATTTGGTTAACGTCACCAAATAAAGAAATCTATGTTGTTCCAGTCCTCCACCAAGAACACACTGTTGAACGCAATTAAGGATCTCTCTGCTTTACCGGGCAGCCCCGCTACTTCATGCTGTGATCTTGTCGGATCCCACAAGCTAAGCATGACTGGGCTGGGTCAATAGTTGGTGTGAAAATACCCCAGGAAAGCCATGTCCTGCAGGTGTTGTTGACTGAGCAAAGTGGGCTTCTGTCCTCCGTCCTGCACCGATGTGTAGTGACAGTGCTAGGGGGCACTGCGCTCCAAGAGATGCTTGCAATTTTTGCGGGTGAAGCTCGGTTCCTTGCAATGTCTAAAGCACCGACTCTCTGGAACAAGAAAGATGTTAAGCTGGGTACTTTAGTTAAGTTTCAGGAGAGAGAACTACCTTCTGCTTCCATAGACGCTCACTGCAGTTTACATCAGGAGCATATTAGCAGTATCATTTTCCTTCCACAAGTCCTGCTTGTGGCAGGGAAGGACCATCCCTGGAGCTAGCTGCAGAGACCGAGATGAAAACACCTTGGGATATTCCTTCATGAGGCATAAGGTGTTGCTGTAAATGAACTAAAGGCATATTCACTTCTCTCCTGATCACATTTAATTGTGAGATATGCTGGCTGCTCCAAAACTGACAAAAGCATCTGAATGGAAGTAGTACAGGAGGGCTTGATCAAACTACAGGAACTGCTGGCAAAAAAAAAAAAAAAAAAAAAAAAAAAAGAGAGAGAGACAGCGAGAGACAAAGTGGGGAGGGAGAGAGAGCAAGAAATACCCCCCCACTGCCACACTGCCACCACCACCAGAGGTAATAACACCCTGACACATATAGCGGCTGAAAACACTCCATCTTATCACCAGACCTCGGCTGGCTTAAACTGAGCATGGCATGAATGAAATTAGGACACTTTGGCCTGCAGTCTGAGCAGTCCTGCCACCTCCTTAACAATATATTAATTTTGAAAGCTTCTCAAGTATGGGCATTTTTCCATTTTAACTTTTCCACAGTAACTTGACTTGATTCAGGAGCATGGAGTCCTGCCATTAGCATTCTAAATTGTCCATTTGCCAAGTTGATCAAAAGTCTCCTGTTGTCCTAAAAACTTTTCTTGAAGTTGACAATCCTCATATATTTTACACTAGCTCTGCATTACACCCTCTAGGAAATATCAGTGGTTTTCTGCTCTTATGCAGCAGGTGGGAAAGGATAGGTGGTTTTAGAGCCATCTGATGTCCTTTTTACAGCACACTCATGCCATCTCTTAGGGGAATACAAGAGTAGTCACTCATTGCATTAACAAAAGATTCTTGTATTTCCTGATTATCTGTTTCCTTTTCAGAATGTCTGTTTTTTTCTCACACTGCCCTTGAGAAGACTGTTGGGTTTTTGGTTTTTTGGTTTTTTTTGTTTGTTTTTTTTTTTTTTTTTAATGTTTGTATTTGCTATGATTTATAAGTGTGGAAAAGGTTGAAGAAAGTCCTATTAATTCCTCCATTATATCAGAGAACTACATATGCTACTTAACATAAGAAGACTCTTTCCTCAAAAATGTCTTTGATTCTATAAATACATATGAAAAAATTCATTTGATCTCTTTCTCTGAGGTCGCAAAGGAATTACATCACCTTCCTGTCTGCAAGCCAGACATAGGTAACACTCCATCCCATTCCCAAGCTTTTAATTAGGGTTACACCATTAAACCTGCATCAGCTCTAACAGTTCTATCCTGTGTTCAGTCTTCAAGGATCCTTTACAGACTGTGCTTACCAAGAGCACCCAGCCTGGGAGCGGACCATAGGCACCATGTGTCACCAGAAATATTACATTAAAAAGATTGTAGAATATGAAATCACCCTATTGGTAGTGTGGGGATCCTCCAAGCAAGCTGTGATGTGGCATCAGCTGCAGAAGGGCAACCAGGAAATATCTTTTAACAGCCTTATCAAGTCAAAAATGTTTCCTGCACATGACTGCACTCTTTGGCCCCCATCCAGAAAAACACTAAGGCACATGTTCAACTTTAAGCACACAAAATGCTCTACGGGAGTCAACAGAACCATTTGCATGCACAGAGTTAAATATAAGCTTAAGTGCATTTCTGGATCAGGGCCAAAGGGCTCAGTACCATGCAGGGTTCAAGCCAGAAGCTGTGATTAGATGGTCTGACAGAGTTTATGGGGGGGGAGGACATGATCTGATTTGCTTGACTCTACCTGCCTGTGCCTCATTCCAAGCAATTAATTTTTTCTCATTTTTGTTTATAGTAAGTTTTTCCCATTTCTCTTGTTTTGCTTTCATGCTGCTGTAGCCATTCCCACATTGAAGTTTTGTTTTTCATTTTTTAAACCTTTCTAAACTGCTTCAGTAGCTTTAAGTGACTGAACAAAGAGAATTCAAATAGATGAAGTGCTTCAAATGGTAATAAGAGCTGGTGTTCCCAGAGTTTTGGAAGCTTGCACTAAGCAGAGAAGAGAGTGAGAGTGATTGAAAATCACTTTTCTGTTGTTCCTTTGTATGAACTGGTTTCTGGCTTATGCAATGCACAGTAATTAAAATGACTGGAATGCCTCGCATTTTTAAGAGAGCTTTAAGGCAGCTCTGTGGCATTGTGACCATCAGAGTTCATGAGCAGATTCATGTCTGCAATCGAAGTTTGACATTTCTATCAGCGTAACTTGAAGAAGACAATATCTCTGTAGAGGCCTTGGAGCCTTGGGTGTTTGAGGAAGAAGGGGTAGACACAAAAGCAGTAACATCTGTTCACTGCATCAGCTCCATGAGCAGCTACTGGGCAAGCCTTACTTAGGGTGAGATGAGAGCCTAAAAGTTGGTGTGGTCATCAGATATCTCATTGTTTTCTTCCACTGTAGCCTTAATGTCCTACCCAGATTCAAGCATGGAACAGCACTTAGACGTTCTCTGTCTCTCACTGTAATCCCAGTTACACATAGTGCCTCCTCCTAGGTACAGGACAGGAAATGTCTCTTTCTCTGAGAGAGGGTTTGCATTTGAGTAGTCGCCCCTGCAGTTTCCAGGTATATTTGCAGAAGTCCAAACAGCTTCCCGATGTTTAGCAGACAGAGCCTGTCAGGCTGGCAGGTCTCTCTCCTCACAGCGGGTTGCTCTCCCTGTGATGAGGTTTACCCTGCTCAGCAGTGGTAAAGGAATATCTTGCTGCTTTTCAGTCCTTCTGGCACAGTCTAGAATTAAATTTTCTATTTTTGTCTTTGAAGGTGGCTGGCCACTGCGGTCTTGGTCTTTTGTCAAGAGTTGGCCTGGCTTTTCACAGTGGTGAGTCGCCACAGAGGAGCAGGAGAGCTGAATACAGCCTCTCTCTCAGGAGGGGAGCTGACTGGCCTCAGGATGTGACCTTTTTGGCATGTTGAGCAACCACATCCTTCTCCCCTCACCGATCTGTCTCTCAACAGATTTCTGAGGACACAGATGGAGACCAGTTCTTCATCTCCCAGCATAATCTTTCTCCCCTTTTCCTACATGTCAGAGGGCACTGTCAGGATACAGTGGTCTCCACAACCTTATGTGAGTGTAAGGAGGTAGAGAAAGATCCCAGGCAGAGGACAATAATTCTATACCTCTTAGACCATCTTAAAGATAGTAGAGCTACAGTCCCCTCATATGCAGTAGGCCCTAGGATGTGCCACTGGTTTTAAAGCATGTTGACATCCTCTGAAATCACCATACCTGTGAAAAGCAGAAAGAGCAACATGAGGGGACTGTTGTTCCTCTTTTTGTTACATTGAGGAGTCTGAAGACCTTGTCAGGCTGTCAGGTCTGATGGAAGAGTCATCTCTTTACCTGAAGAAAGGTGCAACTGCAGGAAAAGTTGCTGTCTCTTGCCTCTCCCTGCACAACCTGCAAAAATTTCCTGCAAGAATAAGCCAGTTACCTCATCCCCATAGTCCAGCTCTTATTAGTTTCTCACCTGAAACTGCAAATAAAGGTGTTAGTTACTAGAACAGTCTCTAATGATGAGGGTAGTGTCCCAGCAGGGAACAAACTCATCAATTCTTGTCGTGCATGTCAGCACATGGGTGTCAAAAGTGAGAGCAATTCTTCTGTGGACACTCCAGCACAGATAATTTCCTTGGCACAGGATTTTTTTTCTTTTAATCCCAACTGACTTTGTCAATGCTTTTGTTCCTCTGTTCCCAAATCAATGCTGTAGTCTAAACAGCAGCTGACAGCTCACTTATGGAAGGGCCTTCCCACACAGATTCAAGTTCCCAGACAGTAGAAGCTGGGGGATTTCTGATGAGAGATTTCAAAGACAGATTTCATTCTTCTCTGGAGCAAAAGGCATCACCTCTGTTTCCTTACTCTTTTGGAATTTTTCTCCATAAATCTTAGCATACAATGTGAGGTAAAAGATGAGGAGATGGTAGATTTGGAGCCTGGAGTGAGGACTCAGCCATTTGTTTATTGTCTCGCTCTTCCTGAGTGAAGACCAATACATTCATCAAAGGATCTTTTCAGGCCAACAGTGTGAGTTCCACTGCTAATCTATTAACGTCAGGAGTGAAAATATCTGTGTTTGACTTAGCACAGATGTGTGAAAATAGTATTCTTTCTTCACTGAAGACAGAGGGAACAATCTACATCCTTTATTCCCCTTTAATCTGAAGGCCCTGAGCTATCCCTTAGTGGTGATTTTCACTGTGCTCCTGAGAGGTGTTTCCATAGGGGACACAGAACCATGGAAGGACATTGGTGTAATTACAGAACCTTTCTGTTCATTTAGCAAAGTAGCCCAGATTTCCATTTCATTGCAAGTGATAATGGGTATTGTGTAGCAAGAGTTAATCTGTAACCAGATACAGCGTGTCTGGAGGTGAAGGCAAGAGAGAGGAACAGAGCAAACTTCCTCTGTTTTTCCTTTGCATTGAAATAAAGTATCTTTACCAGGGACGGTAGGGCTAGAATTATGAGCACATGCTTTATTAGCAGAAGCTTAAAAAAACAGTGTTCTATATTGACAGAGTTCAACTCCTTTTGATTTTAACTCCCTTTGTGGCAATAGCAACATGGTAGCTCACAGTAAGGGTGCTCTTCTGAATAGAAGGCACACTGGGTGGATAAATGTATTAGCACACCACTGTTACTACCCAGAAAGAGGACTTCCTATGCATAGCAGAGACAACAATGAGAACTACCCAGAGCCAACAGGAACGAGGAAGGTGTCCAATGTATGTACAGATTATATACTAAGAGCTGAGCTATGAAGGTACCAAAACTTGAACATGTGACCTGAGCAAGAAAGCACCTTTTTGTAGCTCTGCTCTTAGTAACAGTGCCACCAAATCTTGCACAGAGAGTTGTCCAGAGGTTCAGTGTTAGCCCAAGTGTTCTGCTGTGGGAGCCTGGACTGCCCCGTGCAGTGATTTATCCCAAGTACTAAGAGACTGGAGAGGTACTGAACATTTTTAGTGGTAGCAGGCGTTCAACACTAGCTTAGTACAGCACATTCTCCTCTCCTCTCCTCTCCTCTCCTCTCCTCCCCCCCCCCCCCCCCCCCCCCCCCCCTCCCCCCCCCCCCCCCCCCCCCCCCCCCCCCCCCCCTCCACCGCTACCCTCGCCCCCTCCCTC
>JANIJG010004978.1:32298-43449 GCA_024611175.1 Megaceryle torquata | reverse complement strand
TCCTTGCCTCTCTTGAACTGGGGAGCCCAGAACTGGACACAGTACTCCAGACGTGGCCTCACTTGGGCAGAGCAGAGTGGGTAGGAGAACCTCTCTCGACCTGCAGCCAGCCCCAAGCCCCAGCTCTCCTCCCAGCTCTGCCAGAGCACTGTGGAATCTGGGTGGCATTTAGCTCCTCTGCCTCAGGCAGATAATTTAAGGCTAAATACTGTCCCTGTGTTTCAAGTGCTCGAAGATGCTCTGATGAAGGAGAGACCAGCAAAACACAGCAGCAGCTCCACTGAGCTCCCTCCCAGCAAACTCCCTGCCAGCTCCACACCACCACTGCCTCCTGGTCTTTCTGGAAGGTATTTTGGTAAATGAAAGGTATTAAAAATGCACTTTGGGTCCTGCAGTTTCTATTACTTTCAAGTGTAAAAAAAAAAAAAGTCCTGCCCTCACTAAAAGGCCCTGGAAGTTTCAAAGACACAAGTAGACCTGCCAACACCACGCTCAGCTTCAGGCTGCCTAATAATCACTTGCAAGGTTCTGAGGCATTTAGAGACTGGGGGCTAAACAGCATTAAGTCTGACATCTCCTTCATCTCTGTAACTCTGAGTTGGAGGAGAGGGAGTCATCAGATTTAGTGCTCTTTAGCTCCCTGGTCCCAAACCACCTCTGAGATAAGGGCAGGGTAGGGGAGTTAAGATGAGCCAAGCAAGGTAACTGCTCATGAAGGCTTCCCAAAGTGGTGTTCATCCTCTAAGACATGCGATGCACCACAGTTGCTACCATATTGACAGTGAGAAACTCATCCCTCAAAATAGCCTGATGTGAGAAGGACAGATGGGAGGAGACGAAAAAAGAAAGAAAAGGGGGAGAAGGAACGAGCAAGAGGAAGGGGAAAGGGAGAGGAAGATGCACGCATCCTGCTCACAAACATGTGCGTGCTGAGCAGCGGGGAAGGGCAACCCACCTCCCTGGCTGCAGGATGGAGCAGGGATGACCCAAGGATGGGACTCCAGCCCTCTGAACAGGAGGAAGCTCAGCAAGCTGTGCTGGCTGTACCTGGAAAAGCCACCGACTGCTCCAGTCAGACACTGGGACACTGGCACCTGCCTGATGGCTGGAGAAGTGTCACACGAACAAACCCCCCTGTCAGGCAAAACTTGTCCTGCAGGCACTGGCAGCGTGAATGCCGCTGCCTCCTCCCCACCCAGCAGCACTTTGAGGGGCTCCTCTTTAATAACAGAGGTAGTTTTCTTTGGCATTCCTCTGCAAAACCTACATCACAGAACCACAGAATCATAGAATTGTTTATGTTGGAAAAGACCTTTCAGATCATCGAGTCCAACCCTTCCCCCAGCACTGCCAGGGCACCACTGACCCCTGGCCCTCAGCACCACAGCTCCATGGGGGGCTTGGAAACCCCTCCAGGGGTCACGGGGACTCCACCCCTGCCCTGGGCAGCCTGGGACAGCCCTGGAGGGGAAGAAATTGTTCCTCACCTCCAACCTAAACCTCCCCTGGGGCAACTTGAGGCTGGTTCCTCTTGTCCTGTCACTTGTTGCCTGGGAGCAGAGCCTGACTCTACCTGTCTCTGACCTCCTGTCGGGGAGTTGTTGAAAGCCAGGTCTCCCCTGAGTCTCCTTTTCTCCAGGCTGAGAAGCCCCCTGAGAACCCCCAGGTTCCTCAGCCACTCCTCACCACACTTGTGCTCCAGACCCTTCCCCAGCTCCATTGCCCTTTCCTGGTCAAGCTCCAGTCCCTCAATGTCCTTCTGGTAGTGAGGGGCTCAAAACTGAACCTGGTATTCAAGAGGCACCCCCACCCAGTGCCAGGCACAGGGGGACAAAAACCTGCCCTAGTCCTGCTGGTCACACCAGTGCTGATACATTGCAACTAAAACACATGAAGTTCAGAAACGACCATGGTGCAGGGCTGAAACCACAGCACTGCCCACTGCAGCCAGACGAGCCGTTCCCAGCCCAGTGCCCAGCAGCTCCTGGCACTGTCTGCAATTACCTTCCTGAAAGTTTTGGCTCTCCCAGAAGGGCAGGCGCTGCCAAAGCTGGGCACTGGGCTCTGCCCACAGGGCCAAAAGGCCCTGGAGATACTGAGGCTGCTCTTAGCACACCTCCAGCCTTTCCTAATGAGCTAAATGAGTCCTTACGGTCACGTCAAGTGGCTGAGCCTTGCAGAGGAAGGACTGTGCACGAGCTTGGAGGTGGGCTGTGGGACTCTGCTCCATTGCAGTCCCCCACAACCCCGACGGCTGGGCTGGCAGCTCGCACCCACTCAGAGGGATGGCCGTGGCTGGCATCATGCTCCCACTGCAAGCAGGAAAGCCTCCACTGGGGGAGGAAGAGGAGGAGGAGGAACATGCTAATCTTCATGCCCCGAGGAGACCTGATTTGGATTGAGAGATCTAAAATAAACAGAGCAAAAGCCCAAGTTTCACATGTAGGCATCCTTAGGTTAGGTGCCTCATCTGCATGTCAGTGCCTATGTAGGGCACCGAGTTTTTCAGTGGTGCTGGCATCTCACCAAGCAGCCGTGGGAGGAGCGCTCAGCGCTTCCCAAACTCAGCCTGTTCCCCTCAGGCGCCCGTCTGCTCGAGGGTTACCACCGCCCCACGCCTGGGGGGCAAACACTTTCTGATGGAATGTGCCAGGGGACAGGGATTTGAGGGGACAAGAAATACAGGACCAGCCACTGAAACATCCAAAACCTGCAGGAGGGAGCTCAGAGCTGAGCTCTGGCTGGGACACTGTGATGTGGTTCTTGTCCTCGCTCAGAGGAGTGGGTACAAAACAGGGAGGATGAGCAGAGCTCGGGGAACACTCCAGCACAGCCCTGGGACAAGCACAAGAAACAGCCAGGCTCAAGCCCCTGCACGGCAGCCCAGGATGCCATCGCTGGCTGTGCCTACGGCCGGCTTGGTTTCGCACAAAGGATGCCAGCTGTCAGCTCGCGGTGCCGCCAGCGGGATCGCTCCTGGTTCATCAGCACGCTTGCATATCCCCCTTGTAACGGAGCGCAGCCACCGAGCACCCTGCCCCGTTTTCGCAGTGGTCCTACCCTGCATCACACAGCAACACCCACTGCTTCGTGCCAAAGAAACACCCAGGTTAAGCGGTGGGCGAGCGGTGCCGCCCCCCACAGAGCTGTACGACACGTCCTGGATGAACAACTCAAGGAAACTACACCCAAGGCTGCACAGAGAGGCCACTTTCCCATAGGGATGCTGGGCATAGACTCGCAGGGTGGCTGGGTGGTCGGACCCGCCCGGTCGGACTCTGATAGCAGCCTGAGGTTTGGTTACTGCTGGGGGAAGGCTGGGTGATGTCATGCTCCAGTCTGGGCAACCATCAGAGAGCATCAACACCCTGTCAGCAAACAGCCGTGCAGCACAGCAAACCCAGAGATGGACTCAGAGCTCTCCACAACAGCAATAGCCACCGCCAGAAATACGGCCCCATGAGAGGCTGCCCAGCCCAGCCAGAGGGAAAGCAGATCATAGAAGCAGAGAATGGTTTGGGTTGGAAAGGACCTTAAAGATCATCTCATTCCCACCCCCCTGCCATGGGCAGGGACACCTCCCACTAGACCAAATTGTTCAAAGCCCTGTCCAATCTGGTCTTGAGCACTTCCAGGGAGGGAGCATCCATAACTTCCCTGGGCAAGCAGAGTGATCCTATTTCTCACTGAGCAGACTCCAGACACCTTGTTGACCATAACATGGTTGAAGCAAAGTCCCGTTTATTGCTGCCAAAAATATCTCAAGCTGAGAGACAAGGCCAGGCTGAGGGAGGTGGGACTATGCAGCCTGAAGGAGAGAACGGGAGGGAGGAAGGATCTAACTGCTGCCCTCAGCTACCTGATGAGCGAGGTGTACTCAGCCTCCTCTTGGATTCACACAGTACAAGAGAGAACAGGCACAAGATGCAGTAAGGGAATAATTATTCATACTGAGAGCAACCAAGCCCTGAACCAGGCACCCAGAGAAGCTGAGAAATCTCCAGCCTGGGAAATGTTAAAAACTCAGCAGGGCTGGTCCTGAGTCAGCTGAGCCAACTTTATAGTCCAGCTTTGAGAAGGGGTTGGACCAGAGCCCTGCAGAGCTCCTCTCCAACCTCAACACTTCTGCAATGTGAATTTTCTTCCCCAAATCCTCAGCAGTTCAAATTTTGGCTATCGGCAGCTCAGCAAATGCTACTCAAAGAGGTGAGGGTGGAAATGCAGGTCGGGGAGGGGACATGCAGCACTGCCAGCCTCCAGACCTCCCAGGGCTTAGGGCAGAGCTCCAAAACCAGATACCTCAAGGTTTGCAATCTCTTAGGAGTGTCAGTGCGCCCAGGGACAGGCAGTGGTCAGTTTCCCCTGCTTCCAGCAGAGCTGCATAAACAGGATGTGATTGTCTTGTAAGAACGTTTGATTTTTTTAAACCCACATCTCTGGTATTACAGCAAGATCACCAGCCCATGAAATGGGATCCAAACACAGATCTTTACACATCCTCACCCCTGACAGCAGCTCCCAAACACAGAGCTGCTTAATGGGCAGTACAACACAGCATTTAGCTTTTCTGTGACTTTGCTCCCTTTCACACCTCTCCTTTTCAAATTCTCCCCCAGAACAAGCCATACGGGACCAACCTGCCACAGGAAAAGCCAAGCTCATAGGGGAAAGACTTGACCTTTCAAGCCTTGCTCCAGCCATGTGATTGCTGCATGCCAGGAGGGTTTCAGTGCCCAGGTGGCAGGTCTGGCAGCAGAGCCTGTTCTCCCCAGAGCACTCGGGAGCCTGCCCTGGTTGCATCCCCTTCACAGAGCAGGCCCTGATGTACATAACTAACTCCAAGCATCTTCAGCAGGAGCTGCTTCTATATGAGCAGCCTGGGCCTGCCCCAGCCCACCCCCAGCTCTCCATCCACAGGAAAGCCTCCCCATCCTGCATGCCCACAGCCAGCCTTGAACTCCTCTTCTTGTCTCCAGCTGTAGAACAGTACCTGTCTGTGAAGTGGTTTCTCTTCAGTTGAATTAAAATCCATTCCTACTGTTTTGACTGAGAAGCCCTAAAAGCATCGAGATGCTGCCATGACTAAGAGACAGAGTAAGGAGGTAAATAAAGTAGCTGAGAATAAACTTCACTGGCTTCAGTCATCTGGAGAATTCATTGGCATCCCTGAGAACATGCTGTAACGCAGCATCTTCTTCATCACCTGGCCATTCCAATCCCAATTCCCAGTGACAACTGTCACTGCTAACTTGATAATGCTGCTTGTGTCTGGCTTTGGAGGAGAAGAAACATCTCCAACACGCTCTTCATCCTTTCCTAAGCAATCTTCCTGCCTTTGTCACCTGCACACGCAGTGAAAGAGAAGCTCACACATCTCAATCTTAACTGCCATCTCCACTGCTGGGAAGCAGAGTGCAGAGAAGAAGGAAAGCCCGGCCATCGGGAATTCAGATGCTGCAAGAGGCAGCCCACGGGGCTCTGCCCGCGGCTAGAGGAATGTAAAAATGTTGCCATCAACTTCTCTGCCTCTCAGCAGCATCAGTTCCTTAAGAATGCAGCAAAACACTTGAAATTTCAGTGAAACGCAAAGAACTGAGCTTTTTCCTAAAGTCCTGAGGCACCCCAGTGTGCTCTGCACACTTGGCCTTCTGGCAAAGCTCCACTGGAACAACGTAACTCTTCAGTATTGGGAATTGCTGTCCCCTGACCCCCAGATCCAGTGATGTCTTGCAGCATCCCTCCTTTGTGACATGCTCCCTGCAGGAGACAAGGAGGGTCAGCCCTGGGGATGAAGGTTTGGCTCCCTAGTCCTGGGCAGGAACCTGCCAAGCCCCTGAGTGCAGAGAAGCCCCTCTTGGCTGATTAATCACAGCTGATTAGCAGGGCTTGGGATGAGTTTGTAAGAATCCCCCAGTGGCAAGTAGGAGTCTTTTTCTAGCCCCAGCGCATCTGGCTGTGCACACTGGCACTGTTATGAGGGGTACATCAACAGTACCTGAAAGGGCAGGGAGGGAGGAAAGGGAAGGGAGCAAGCTCACTCCAACATTTCAAGAAGGGTAGTGTTCAGGACATGCCTTCAGAGATGCCAGTGCCCCCAGAACAAGTATGATGTCTATTTGAAGCAATGAAAGCAAGACACACAGACAGCGCGAGAGCACTCTGATCAATATCAGGAGCAGATACAGATTGCCTGTCAAAACACGCCAGGACCACACAAGCTTCAGGGATTTAGTTCCAATGCACCCACTCGATGCCCCTTTGCACCTCTCCACACATGTAACCCATCACCTCACAAAGTCAAAAGACAATGACCCACAAGATCCAGGTGTCTGCTCACCAGAGACCTGGCACCGGTGCCATCCGGAGAGCTGACACACCACCCATCAGACTGAGACATGCACTCTCGGCTCTGCAGGTACACCAGGACTCTGCCTCCCAGACCCGGAGACCAAAGCAGGTGCCTGGCACTCCGCAGCACCAGGGGAACAACCTGCCTTGCTCCCGCAACGAGTACCTCCCTCCTCGGCTTCCCCAGTAGGGACCACATCTGCTAATCCTGGCTTGTTGCCACCTTCCTCCAACCCACCAGTGAGATACACCAAGAAGCTGAGCTGGTTAATTCTTTCCAATCTAAAGCCAAACAAGTAAAATTCAGTGAGCAGAAGCTTTCCTACAGTGCCAATTTGCACTGGAAACCAGAGCTGGAAAGAGCACCAAATGACACCCTAGAAGATATACAGTACACAATCACAGGGGAGGCAATCTTTGCCAAGAACGAAGACAGCACGGATGGGCTGAGCGGCAGAATAGATGAGGAAAAATGAAACAGAAAATGGAATGAAGAGAACAAGAACTGAATTACTGTCATATACCTCCTCATCGTAACTAGGGGACCTGGCTTCTTCTCAAACATTGGAATTCAAGTGAAATGCAAAGCAGCATTTCCATCCTCCTAACAACCAGCCTGTTTCTCTCTGTACACACCAGCTGTGTGCTTGCAGGAAGAGGCTGCAGCATTTTGTACAGTAGCTTCTTTTTTTTCTTCCTTTTTTTTTTTTTCTTGCAGTTGTAAATAAATTATCCCTCAGATGAGGGATTGATCATCTCTTCTGCCATGCAAACATGGTGCTTATATACAGTGCATGCTGTGGCGTTAGCAGTGTAAATAAGCTTCAGTCTTGCACTGCACTGATAAGGCGCAGTGCAAGTTAACCGTGTGGGGTGCCAGCCCCATGGGCTCAGGCTCCCAGTCAGACAAGCTTTAGGCATAGAAAAAAAACAAACAAAACCAAAATAAAAAAAAAAAAAAGAAGCACTTATAAAAATTTCAAAGGCACTGGCTTTCTTCTGCTCCAGCTACCTATTTCATAACACAACTTTGGAGCTGGTGTGGCTCTTTAACATAGCTGACAGAAGGGTTTGATCCACCACCCCTCCAGCCCGTGCTGGCACTAATCCTTTCCCTCTCATTTAAAAGATAAAAGGTGCTTCCTCCCCCCGACCCCCTTCCCACCTCCCCAAAGCCCCACGCATCACTGCAGTCCTACAATACCTTTGTCCGACATCACTCCCCAAGGATCCCATCCTCCGAGTCGGTAACAAGGGGCTCACCCCATGGACATCTTCTGTGGTCGCTGGTGGGACAGTTTTTACATGGGAATTGCTCTCGGAAGGGGAATTCTTCAGCTTGGCTCTTGCCATCCTGTGCGCTTTGGCTGCCACTCCGACCTCCTCCTCTTTCCCCCCTGAACTCTCTCATACATAGCAATCCTCACCGCATTCAGTTTAGAGCCGTCGGCATGTACCATCTCCTTCCTTCTTCCCTCTCCCCACTTGCAGCTGCTCAGTGGAACAATCCTGCCCTGCACATTTATTTTGGTAGTGAAGGGAGTCGAGGCAAACTCTCTGGCCTTGCTACTGCAATGGATTTGGTGCAAGACAACCAAGAAAACATCCACAATGCAGAAATCTCTGAAAACAGCTTTGTTGAGTAAATAACGTAATTGCTTTGGCTGCCTCCTTTAAAAAAAATTACTGCATTGCTCTTATCACCACAAGCAGGGCAGGGGCTGAGGGATTATTTTTTCCCCATCCCTGTTTTTCAGTAGCAACGTGAGGGGGTGGAAGCTATTTTATCTTATTCCTCTGTGTAAAGAGCAGTGTGTGGACTGCATGCCAGGGAGCAGACTCAGTGTGCCTGGCTCACAGACACAAAGCAGTAGAGCAAGATCCCCTTCAAAATGCACCCACTGTGAACCGAGCAGAGAGGAACTCACAGCTCCTGCCCTCCCACTGGCCATGGGGCTCAAGCACTGCTCACCTGGCCACTACCTGTCCCAGAACAACCCAGCCTTCCCTCTGTAGATGAGAACAAAAGCTCCTGCTCCTTGAACATGCCTGGCATCGATTTGTCAAGATGTCAGGCAGAAAAGGGAATTCACAGTAGCCAGGGGTGTCCTGAGCAGGAGCTAAACCCATGAGTCCCCCAGTGCGCGGGTGGGACTGGAATGGGGAGGGGGGACTCACGTATCCCACACATTTTTGAGGATGACACCAGTCCATAGCTGCTCCTGCTCGTGCTTGATGGCAGCCCTCGACACAGAGCATCTGGAAAAGGACCACGAGGGTGCTGCAACACCGGGCCAGAGCCGCAACCCCGGGGCATGGGCTCAGCACCATGGAGAGCATCAGCCTGGCACCACCTACCGGCACCACCCCACGGCATGCCAACGTCACCCCACCCATGACATGCCAACATCACCCCAGGACATGCCAATGTCACCCCACCCATGACATGCCAATGTCACCCCACCCGTGACATGCCAATGTCACCCCACCCATGACATGCCAATGTCACCCCACCCATGACATGCCAACGTCACCCCACCCATGACATGCCAATGTCACCCCACCCATGACATGCCAACATCACCCCAGGACATGCCAACATCACCCCACCCATGACATGCCAACATCACCCCAGGACATGCCAACACTGCACACCAACTCTATGCCACGGCACACGGATGCTGCCCCACAGTGTGCCAGTGCCACTCCACCACACACCACTGTTGCATGGCAATGCTGCCCCACTGTGTGCTTTAAATAAAGAAAATTCATGGAGTGATCACCAGCAAGACATGTCCATGACCAAACTTTGCAAAGTAATGCAAAAAAAAAAATCCTAGTTTTGTTGCTCTATCCTCCTCCCTTGCAAAGGACTTAGCCCTTCCATCCCCGTGGGGTGCCATGCACCCCCAAAGTGATCAGAGCACCCAGCACCACTGATCTACACCAAACTCTGGGAAGAAAAGTCCAGTCCCTCCCTTCCTCTCTCTCAGAGGACTGCCATGCCTGAGCTCTGCTCATGTTCTTCCCCTGAAGACCAGTACCTAGTGATGACTTACCCATGACACAAAAGCAATCCCTGTCTGCTCTGGGAAGAGAAAGCAAGTCCCCATTTCCTGTTAACCAAATCCTTGTTTCCCTACTCAGAGCATTGTTTCTTAATGGGATTTCACTGTAAGACATATTTTATTTCAGTATTTTAAGTGTAGAATGGATAAAAACCCACAGCCCATTTACTAATGTGCCAGCTTTCAGCATACATTTAATTTCTCCTTTTGCCTCAAAATGCTTCATTAGCTCAATGCATTCATTTTCTAACAGAGTCATTCCTTTCTGCTTCATGGTTTGCTTCAGCATCATTTTCAACTTACTGCTCTATATCTGTTTACTTCAGGGTGTTCTTCTCAAGCCCCAAATGCAATTACTGCTGTCAGCCCTTTAGACTGGACTGTGTCCAGCTCGGGGCCTGATGAATCCTCCTGGACAACTGGAGTCACTGGGATGGGGGCAATCAGGTCTCTTTTTTTAGGGAACTATTTGCAAATTCTACATTGTATTGTATTCCTAATTCCAGAAGAACATTCATTTCAAGATTGAGGTCTGATATGAAAAGTGGCTTATGCTTAAACTATAATCTCAGCTCTAATGCCATCAACAGCAGCGCTGAACAGAAGAGCTATTAGGGAAAGACCTGGGGAATTTTAGCAGAAAATGGAAACTCTCCTGTCATACTTTTGCTGTATAAAAGGTGACAAAAAACACATCAAAGAACCTCTTGAGAAACTCGGTTCCTGCCTGCAGAAACCTCTATGTGAAGACGCCTTTTTTGTTAAGCGCTCAAACACAAAACAAGACATGAAAAGCAGAAGAGAGGGAAGTGATGTGATGCAGGGTCACAAGAAACTGCAAACAGGGCTGTGGGTTTGAACAGCTATTTCCCTTCCAAGGGAGAAGAGGTCGCCTGGTGCTAAGAAGAACCTCTCCAAGGCTGGATAACCTGGCAGAACTACTCAGACTGCTCAGGTCTGTGCTAGGCTGCTGAAGCAGTTCCTTTGCTGTAGTACTGTCAGAAAAATATTCCTCTCTCGTGCAAGACAATGTGTTCCACACTTCACCTAAAGACCTACAGCCCTGGCAGCATCTCTCCTCCCATGCCACCTCCCAGACAGTCATCGGGTGCTGTCATGTCAGTAAGAGCAGCTGAAGGAGAAGGAGTAAAGCAGGAACTCAGAGCAAATGCGACCCAGAGCTGTCTGGGTCACTGAGCCACCAGCAGCACAGGAAAAGCACCCTGGTCCTCTCAGCTGGGAGATGGGAAGGCAGGGCACTGATAAGAAAAACAGGAAAAATATTATCACGGACAGGTTTGGGTTGGAAGGGACTTTCAAGGTCATCTCGTCCAACCCCCCTGCACTGAGGAGGCACATCTGCAATCAGAGCAGGGTGCTCAGAGCCCTGGCCAACCTCCCCTGCAATGGTTCCAGGGATGAGGCAGTGACCACCTCTCTGGGCAGCCTGGGCCAGGGTTTCACCACCCTCAGCATCAAAAACGCCTTCCTTATACCTTGTCTAAATCTCCCTCTTTAGTTTAAAACCACCCTCCCACACAACTTTCCTGTCCCAACAGGCCCTGCTAAAAAGTCTGTTCCCAACTTTCTGACAGGCCCCTTGAAGCACTGAAAGGCCAGAAGGTCTCCCCAGAGCTGCCTTCTCTCCAGGCTGAACTCCCCCAGCTCTCCCAGCCTGGCTCCCAGCAGAGGGGTTCCAGCCTTCCCAGCATTGCTGGGGCTCCTCTGGCCCCGC
>JANIJG010004978.1:0-26171 GCA_024611175.1 Megaceryle torquata | reverse complement strand
GCCCGGAGGAGGGGGCCCAACCCCCCCCAGGGGGGGCGGGGGCCCCTGGACCCCCCCCCCCCCCCCCCCCTCCCAGGGCTCAGTGATGGCAGAGCCACTTTCCCAGGGACGAGCAGGCTGGAGACTGCCCTCCACTGCCAGCAGCTGCAATTTGTTGCCTCTCAGCTGTATCGATCTGTGCACTATAAATGTTTATTACTCTAAGCGTTTGCACTTTCCCCGGGAATCTGAAAACACCTTGTAAACACCCCGGGCACCGCTCGCGATACGCGCCAGAGGAGCGGGGACGGAGAGGTCCCTGCGCTCCAGCTGTCCAACAGGCAATAAACACATGTCGCGTGGCATAATTACCATGGCAGCTCTCCAAGCTCCCTTCCCTCCAGCCTTTCCAAGGGATGGAGCCCCACAGCTCCCCTCTGAGGCTAGGACCCTCCTCTTGCTGCCCTCCCTCTGTCAGTGGCTAAGCCAAGACTTGGACAAAGGAGCAGGATGCTCCGAGTGTCCTCAGCCAGCAGATAAGGGCAGGCTGGACACCAGCAATGTGCTCACCCTCAGCTCCTGTGGCACACTGTCCAGCAATGCTCTGCGCGCTCCCCTGGGACTCATCCCAGCCTTTCCCAGGGAATGGGACAGGCAGGAAGAGCTCAAAAGGCACTTTGTGCCTTCACACACAGCCTCTCTCAAGTGCTCGCTATTTCCAGCCCGGCAGCAAAGTGTCCTCAGGAGCCGGTGATGCTCCGGATGGAGACGCAGCGCAGCGTTTAACGAGCCGGGAGCATGGGCGGCTCGCTTGCTGCCGCAGAACACCTCGCAGAGCTCCCAGCAGAGCTCGCCAGCAAGCAATTGCACCGAGATTTTCAGAATGCCAAAGGTATTCCTACTTTGTTTTAAAGGATTCAGAGCCTTTTTTTGCATTAGAATTTTGTGGCAAATTTGCTGCTGAAGTATTAAAATTCTAATGAAATGATCTGTTAAACTGCAAAGCAGTGTTTACTTATTAAATGGTTCTAAGAGTTTCTGCTTAAAATGTGGAGAATTTTAGCATCTGAAAGCCTTCTTAAAAGTTTCTTTTCTTGAACTTTTTCTGATTTTTTTAAAAGACAAATCTTCAAATCAGAAAGGCTTTGGGGCTTTCCATCAGCTCTGCCAACTGTATCTCACAGCAATACAATTTTCTTCCCTCCCCGGGGTCGCTGGATCATGCTGGGTACCATTTGCCATATATTTTCTGTTTCCATCATCATTCATTTTGTAATACATTATATAAGACAGAGAAAACGGCAAGTCCGTATAAAGAGAAATTCACAATGCACTGCAGAAATGAGGCATGAACTCTATGGAGTCTGTGACAGCCTCATCACGGTGTGTGGGAAGGCCTAGAACAAGGGGTTGTACCAGACCATTGATCTTCAAGTATGTTTCTTATTTTAACTTCAATGAGAAAAATCTGCTTACCATTCTGTGGCGTGCCGTAGCTGACAGCTCTGCCGCGAGACGGGGGGCCCGGCCAGACGGGTGACGGGCAATGCCCGAGTCAAAGCTCTCGCTGCGCCCAGATGCCATTGGGGACCTGACAAACAGGGTCTCTCTGTTCACACATTCAGCCAAAAGCAGGGGACAGCACCAAGACATTAAAAGGCAAAGAAAGGTTTCTTGTGCCATTCAAACCAGCACCACAAACAGGCACCGTGTTCCTAAAAGCCTCGGACGCAGCACTTACGTGATGCCAAAGGTCTTATACACTGTTGGGTATCTACCTACTTTGTGTACTCTGAAATAAATGGATATGGTGTGCAGAGAACAGCGTTAAGCACTGTGTCCCTGATGTAAAAGGCTCCAGAGGCCTCTTCTTCACAGAAACAACCCCAAAATTCTTCCCAAAGGAGATGAGTGCTGTGGTACGCGTGTAAGAGCTGCTCTGCCTTCTGCCAACCACTTCTGGTCAAGAGCAAACGGTGAACTAAAGCCAAAGAAAAAGATTTTTAGTCAGGTTATTAGACATCATTGGTCTTATCTGCTCATCGGCTTCTGGTTCAACTCCCGTGACCAAATAATCTGTTGGGAAGGGAATATCTGCTCTGGGAGCCGGTCTGACAGCAGATGCTATTTCACGGATATCAGGTCTTGAGTGCCTCGTATATTTAAAGTAAAAAGCACACTTTAAAAAAAATGTCTTGGCCTGTTCACATCTCTCATATAAAGATGCACAAAAATAAAAAGGAATAGGACTCAATTTTTTACACAGTGTGTCCTTAAAGACTGAACTGCAAACACCATTCTCTCCATTTATATTCATTCTGGCCAGGCAGAAGCTTTTAGGAAGAAAGATTGTTTAATAAACTGACATTTATAACAAGTGTCTGGTCTTGCAGCTTCATCATCTGGAAAAGAGTCCATTAAACCAAGTGATAAACTCTCTGATCATTAAGGGTGTTTAATGGGATCAAGATTAAATTATATCATGATTGTGTTAATATCTGCACCAGCAGGTTCAGCTGCACTCTCTTCTCTTAAGATCTGTTAGCAGGAGACAGGGCAGCTTAAAGGGGCCAAAGGCCTTAAAAGAGGGGATGTGTTCCAACTCTTGACATGCTCAAGGAAAGGAGCACTCAGGCCCCCCCCTTGCTCCCTCTGAAGCGGTGCCATCCCTCGGGAGCTTGGTAACACACAGAGCGAAGCGATCCCAAATACCCACCTCGTTCAGCAGGGCGAAGCCATGCCTGGCACAATGCCATCTGCTTCAGCACACCTACAAGACCAACCAGCTTCACCCCTCACCTCCAAAGCTGGGTGCCTTCCTGGGGCAAAGAGCATCACCAGCTCTTGGAAAAACCTGCACGTCACATACAAAGCAGAAGACAGACACCTTTTCTCCTCTACACAGCAGTACAGGGCTTCCTGCAGCAGCAAATGGTAGCTTTGGATTTACTTAATAAACCTTGGGGGCTTAACCTGAGCCTGCTGCCCAGCTCTGTCAGGTGGGACTCCTTCACAAAGCTCAGTGAGGCATGTCCCTGAGCACTGGAGAGCAAGCCTGAGGGGCTGACAGCCGGGCTTTGCTCTTTTTTGTCTTTGTTGGACTGCTGGGGTTTTTTAACTCAAACCATTGGGAAGGCATCTATCCTTTGTACATGTGCAATGTGTTTTGCACATGTCTGTAAGCAGAAATATTTGTACTGCTGAACCCTGGAAGGCTGAACATTTCCTAGCCACAGAGCACTGCATCCGGCATTAAAATGCATTTACAAGTTGCTAGCAAGAAAGAAATATCTCCCATTAGAGACCATAACAAGAGCTGACTAGAAATTGTTTTTCCTCTCAATTTTAGCACAGTAGCTGCTGGCAATAAACCTCTCCATCAGCACTGGGCAGCTCTAAGTGCAGATACTGTGTGGGAAGAATTCAAACCAAGTGACAATATAGAGCTTTAAAAGCATTCTGGAGAAAGATGAAAAGGAACAACTGTTGAATGGCAGCTCTGGAAGAGGCTGAAGAGAACTAATGGCTCTTCATGTCACCATCTCTTCACTATGTAACACTTGCAGTGACCCGAGAGACTACTAACTCCTGCAGCAGAGCCTCCAGCTCACGGCAGTCCCTGTACAGCAGCTCTGAGATGGCAGCTTGAGGGATCTCCGCTCTGGAATGAGGCTATAAAGTCTTTCTCCACATGTGAAGACCTCACTGTGCCAGTTTACTGAGCTGAAACTGATGCCATCTGTACAGGTCTTGAGGAACTTCAGACAAGTGGGGATGAATGGATCACTGTCCCCCCCTTCTTGCTTCTGTGCTGGCACGTGGGTGAGCACACTCATGCACATATGTGTGTGTGAGCACCTTGGGAAGGGTATGTCCCTCTGCCAGAGAAGTGGAGCTGCTCTGGATGACTAGAAAGACCAATCTCAAGTCATCCAAAGTGGGAAATGAAGTGTCAGAGAAGGCCTTCACTCTCAGCAGCGTGGGTGTAATTGGATCACAATGTAATGAAGCAAATCCATCTTCAAAACCTAAGCTCAAGAACAGTGACTAAATAGCTTCCTCGAATAAACATCTTTCCAGAGACCAGCTGTAACTTCTCACTGAGAAATACAGGCACCACCTAATACCCATTTCTCTGTCCTTGAACAAACACTGTGACTGTGCATTATAAATATCAAACTAAATTAGCACACTAGCGTGCATGCCAATTATTTCAATTAAACTCTCTTCTAATAACCAATTACTACCCATTTTATTAAATTAGAGATTTTTCTAACAATACTCCCATACGGAGCTATTAGCCCAGATGTAATTATGCCCTTCACACATTGACACATGGACACTGGGCAAATGAGTTTCTTGAGGTGTCTGCATCTCTCCCCACTCCTGGCCATGCAATCACATCTATAGCTGGTCTGAAAGGAAAAGTTTTAGGCAGTGTTTTAGCTTTGAAAATGTGTATTTAGCGCCCATCTGCAGGACACTTTTCTGTTAAAGCCTTTTTGCTCACATACAAACTAGCACACTGCAGGCAGGAAGTTCAAATTAAATAGCTCTGGGGGACTGATTAAGGCATTCAGAAATAATGCAGCGTGGCTCAGCCAGATGCTTATGTCCCAAAGGTAACAGTTAAAAGACCAACTCCGTCTCGAGTCTTCTGCTGATTCAACTGTCTGTAAACCAAGAGCATTCACCTCCTCTCTGTCTGCAGAGGGGGACAAGTTGCCTGATCTCTGGTTAAAACAGAGATAGCACATTGGGACCGGTGATAAGTGGCAACACTGGCTGGGCCCCAGCTACCCAAGCTCTGTCAAAACCTGGGGTACAGGAGCAGCAAGGCCAAGTCTCACCCATCAGACAGAGGCATCTGTGTCTCGCCAGAGCTGCTTGTCTGGCATCACCTCTGCCAGGTCCCTGCTCAGTGCAGAAGAGGAAGGAGGCAAGATCCTCCCACCAGCAGAGGGAGGCTCTGGGCTCCCCAGCAGCAGCAGGGGGAAGCTCAGAGGTTGCTTCATCCTAAAACCCAGAGCCATGGGACCAAATCAACCCAGAAGAGAAGGAAGGAGCTGTGGCTCGGGGTCAGCAGAGGCTGGTGGCCTTTGCCCAAGAGGGATGGCAATGCCCTGCCTGCCCGGTGCCAATGGCTCCTGCCTTCAGCCTTTGCACGTGCAGGAGCAGGATTCCCACTGCTCTAAGGAGCTGTCACTCCATGAGTCTCAGGGGTAGAAAAACACCCACTTTTGGCAAAGGCCTGCCTTGCTCGTAAACATTAAGCTGGTGGATTTTTTGCTGCTTTCTGACAGGATAACACATTCCTCAGCAATGTCACTTCTGCCCACAGGATGGCAAGGTCTCAAGCTGACATTTGCTAAACATCTTCAACACCTGCTCCCCAGAAACGTTCCTCTCTCCTAGACAGAGGAGACATTTTTTTTGACAGCTCCTGCCATCGGGGAGCTATCACATACTCTGCCACCAAGCCACAGTGTTTGTGCTTCATGCTCTAACTGCTCCTTTGCACCCCAGCAATGGGTGCTGGATTCACAGGGGCACTGACCCACGGCCACGGCTCACAGAGGGCTGATCAGGCCAAAGTAGCAGCACGACATTTAGAAAGTCCAATTAAATCTGCTTGTATCGATCTGAAGTCAGAAACCAATTGCAGCAAAACTCAACGAAACTAATTGCTTTGCTAACAGTCACCGCCGGCGTACTGGGAATGGATGCAAGACACGCAGAAAAGCTCGATGACTCTACCCACAGCCCAAAAAGTAATTGCTCCCTACTTAAAGGTAGCTGCTAAATTTGCCAAGCAACACTCCCGCTCCTGCGGGAGCCTGCGTGGGCTGCAGGAAGCGTGGCAGAGTCACTAATGCAAACACAGCCGCTGTAGTACCGGCACTCGCTCTGCAGCCTCCCCGCCGCACTCCCCCACGGTTGCTTCCCGAAGCCGCCGCAGAGCCGCCGCCGTGCCGAGCTGCTGCGTGCGTGGATGGAGGCTGCCTGAGCCCATCGGCTGGAGACCCGGTGGGTCTGAGCAGTTCAGAGCCCAGAACAAGCTGTGAAAGGCCCTGTGGAAGCCACAGCTTGCAAAGCAGAGAGCAGAGGTGTTGGCTGCGCAGCGGGAATCGCCACCCAAAGCTAACAGACTGCGGCCAGTCTCAGTCACAGAGAATCCCAGGAGATGTGGTGGGTTTTGCTCAACCTTAAAATGAAACTTTAAAAAAAAATCCTGCTGTTGTATCAGATACCATGACAAACATAGATGATCCATGTTCTTTCCCAGTGTTGCAGCCCTGAGCCACAGCGCGGAGCAGGAACTTGTCACAAACCAGGACCAGGAAACGGCCAGTGTGGGAAGAAGAGCAAGCAGCACATGAGGACGGCTGGATACAACCTGCAGATCCACATCTAACTCCAAGAGCTTCAGGAACTGCAGACAGGATGATGGCAGAACCTTCTTCAGAACCCTCGCACGTCCCCAGGCAGGACTAGGCTGGCTGGAGGATCTCAGCCTCCAGCTTCAGCTAAGCTGCTGTTGCAGGGGGAGAACGAGGACTGCTGCCTGCACAGGAGACACGGACAAGTCCCCTCCACCCACAGTCAGCATCTCCAGCATCTCACACATAAATGCAGCACACCAGCCAGCTTTATGTGAAGCTACAACCAAAAGCTAAAAGAGAGGTGACAGTGAAAAGTCCTGAAAGGAATAATAAAAATCACAATTTTGCCTTGGGTTTGGGGAGTTTTGTTGGACAGAAGTCATATTTGTGTCATCCTCAAGAGGGCTCTACCGCAGTGTTATGAGAGAGAAGCAGAAAAATCATCTGTGACAAAGAAACTGTTGACAACAGTAGATGTGAAATCCGTCTCAGTAAACTGACTGTGGCAGGACACAGAGCGAAGGTCAGACACTGCACAGCCTCAAAGGGGTCAGGGGAGCGATGCCACACAGCTGAAAAAGCAGCTCATGTCAAAGGTGGGCTCCCCCCCAAGCAACAGACGGAGGTTTGCACTGGCCACAGTGAACATTTGCGTTCTTCTCCATCAGTTCCTTGCAACACCCAACGTCCTGTCTGGGGACACGGACCCCTCCGTGGGCTGTGGAAGGCTGCTCTGCGGCTTCATTCCCCGAGGGAAGAGCCAGGGGCTCAGCACTGCTCTGCACAGTGCATCTGGGAGCAGCCCCAACACCAGGGAGATGGGGGAGCTTCAGTTCCAGCCCGCCAGAGCACGCTGAGGAGCACAGTGGCTCAGCGGCACGGGGCAGCCAGCACCTCACTAGTGCCTGATCTTACAAGCAGCAATTGCACACTGAGCAAAAGCAGGTTACTTCTGAACCAACATGTTCCAGTACAAATCCAACCCTCCCTCTATTTTTTAGCTCACATCAGGCAAGACTTTAACACACCAACAGAGTAACCCTACAGAGCTGAATAAACCTTTCAGCTTCACCGAGGCGACACCACGCTGCATGTGTCCCTCCTGTCATTCCTTGAAGCAGATCACTTATCTCACCCATTTAATTCATTGTCCTTTCACTCTCTACGTGACCCAGCTGACCCCACGAGCTACCCACGCCCCGGCTAACAGGCTCGCTCAGCGTGTGTTGTTATCCTCAGCACGATTCCTCCTTCCTTCCTTCCTTCCTCTGGCTGCGCCCACGTCCTGGTCTAGCTCTGAACTCTCAAAGGCTGCGGCCGTGGCTACTTGTACATCACACTACGCGTATGTCCACACCCACACAAGTGCTGCAAAAAAGCAGGCAGGGAAAAACAATGATGGCATTGGACTGAAGAGAGGAAATAAGGTCACGAAGGCAGATAAAATTCAACAGTATCATTTTATACCAAGCGTCACACAGCAATGTAATCTAAACTCTCTGAAAGATAAGAAAGAATGGAAGAGAAAATTATTTTTATTGCAGCAATGCAGCAAATTAAAAGACTGATACTAGAAATCTCCTGACTCCAAAACCAGATGGGTTTGGAGGCTGGGGCTGCTTAGCCTCGCACTACCCAGCAGCCTGCCCTGCCGACCCTTCGCAGGCAAACCGCAGCCAGCACAGTTCCGTAGGTAGCTGGCAAGAGATGAGTACAGTGCCCATACAACCCCCTTACTGAGCTGTTGGTCAGGAGGAAAATGAGGTGTTTTCTTTGCAAATTAATACCTACATATTTGCTATGGGTCCAAAGCAAGTGCCAGTGGAGCAGAGGCAAATGCAGCATGGCAAGGAAAGCTGCACTAGCTGCAGGGCTTCAGCAGGCAAATGTGTTTGCATCTCTCTCGATAAGCAAAGCTGAAAACAGTAGACAATAAAGAATTAATCCTCTCTATCGGTGAAACTTCTCAGAAACAGATGTTTTTATTCAAATTTCAGGCCTTTTCTTCTTCTCTAAACCCCTCTGCTGCATAGTCTGCCACAAAATGAAGTCTCTGAGCTGCTGTGCCTTACAGGGGGATTTGCTAACCCACTTATTTAGGCTCTGCTTGTGATCTCTTTTACCATGACCACGCAGGGCTCTGCGAGAGAGCCGCTCACACCCAAGCAGAGCCAGCATTAGGACAGGGCTGGCTGCAGAAGGCAGCAATAGTGCAGCAGGAGTCGGGCCCCCCTCTCCCCCGAGGGCTTGGGGGGGGAAGCCTGAGCTCCAGCGCTCCCTACACACCATCAGTCACTGAACAGGTTGTGCAGAGGAAAAGGAATGAGCACCACCTTCAGAACAGCAATAAATTATTTCCCTTGGGAACAAAAATGCAACTGTGATGAGATAAAGCAGTGGGAAAACATAGCAGAAAAATTTAATGCCTTCTCTGCAATTACAGCTACAGCTGCCAAGTTATTTCTCATACTGTCACTTCAGCAGCAGTGACAGCTTTGGTCTCAGCCTGACCTTCCACCCTCACCCAAGCCAACGGCAACACTCTCATTGATTTCTGCAGACACAGGGTTTCACTGCGATGACAAATATCATAATTGCTTCACCAGATCTGCAGACACAGATTCACATTCCTGATACTTCCTTGGTGCAAAAGGGATCACATCCCCTATAGATCTGTGCCCAGATCTCACATACAACCAAGCTTCTTCCACTGTCTCACATGTGATTTCTGTTCTCTGCTCTTTGCTGGCAAGTTTAAGCAGCTGTCCATCTGAGCACAGAAGCTCCAAGAAGCCCCAGGCAGCAAGGTGCACCAGGCCCATGCAGAGCTGGAGCAACCCACAATGTCCCCACTGGGCTTTTCATCCCAAGAACACGTGGAAGGAAATTTGCCCCAGTTAACCATGGTAGGACCCAAGCCTCCAACATTTTTCATGCCTCTCTGCACTCTGTGTCTTCAGTTTCACCGCAGGAAACTTCATGCATGTTCTGTACAACTGGTCGAGGGGAATAAAAATGTTCATTTTGCCAATGTGCTTAATTCCCCTTTGGTAAGGCCAACATCAGCCACCCAGGTGCCCCGCTGGCAGCTCACCCACCTCGCAGAGCACCCACAGACCCAGCACTCGCTGCTGGCTTGTAAAGGCTTTTGCTTCTTCCCACGGCCCTGCCCTTCCCCTTTGCTCTTGCACACAACATGAGCCTAAAAAACCAGATTTTCAACTGGTGTTAGTCTCTTCTGGGACTACACAACTGCACTCCACAAGGAAACTGCCTCTGCCACCCTTGCTCATGCCTTTCCCTTCCCTTGGACAGGTACTTTCAGGTAACTTGAAACATTATGTTTTCCCTTTCAAGCCCATCCTCCCAATAAATTGAATAGAAACCAAAGTGGAAGTAAATAAACCAAGGAAATACACCAGGGAGGGATGGAAATGTGAGCCCATGGTGTTAAATTGTGCTAAATAACTGAAAATCAATGTTGTTCTTCCTTTTCATCAGGGCACAGCTGTACATACTGCAGCACTCCAGGGACACCTCCACTCATTCCACCAGACTGCTACGTGCACTTACTTTTATTACTAGCAAGGGTCCGTTACTGACAGTAAAAGCAATATCCCTGAAAGGAGTAATGACTTTTTTTTTTTTTTTTAATCAAATAATATATATAATTATAAGAGAAGTGTTTCTTCTCTTACTCTATTACTTTCATAGCTTTCCTAATATTTCTGCTGATGTCCAGGGGTTCCTGTCTTAAGACAAATACTCAAAGGCACACCAATAGCTACAAGGAAACATCCATTTAGAAAACTCCAGACGGCACTTTGATTAAGACACCGCATTAGTAATCATCACTGCAGCCTTTCAGAACAACTGAAAAAGCAAACAGCAGGTAAGAATGCTATCTGTCATTAAAAGAAAAGCTCAACAACCACAAGAAAATCCAAATCCTTTTTACAAAGCTGCCCCAGGCTTCCAACACACTCTTCACCCCAGTGTATCCCATCTGGAGCCAGGCTGAGGAATCCAGTGGCAACACATGTTGATTTTACCTCTGTTAAGGGAGAAGATCTGCTGCAGCAACCCTTGATGTAGAGGACACCAAGACTGCAGACTTCTTGGCTACTCTTCCATACAAGGTGGTGAACTGGACTGGCAGCAGGTTTAGGTAAACCAACGCCCTGCACCAGGTGCTTTTTCCTACATTACTATGAGCTCTGCTCATCTAGACCAAGGTGACATGCTTCAGAGTCATTCCTGGTGGTCTGAGATGCCACTGCCCACTAATCTGGAGAGCAGTAACAAGCCCCATGGAGGAATGCAGTGTGACAACTCTCCAGAAAATTCTAGCTGCTTCTCCAACAACATCTGATGTCTGAATCCAGGTTTGTCACCAGCCTTGAATGACACAGCAGAGCTGTAGGCATCTACTTTGGAAAGAGCTACACCAGTATGTGTCACCTGCCCAACTCGCTGTGCTGGTTGGCTCAGAAACAGGAGCCCCCATGGAACAGCAATCACTCCAGCCAGGAGTGGGCTTCGCACCGCAGGCTGGCTGAGCTTTCTGGAGGAGACACTTCCTTGTGTTACTGTCAGACAGGAACTTTCTGACAAAATGCTGCCTCGGCCTAATCCAATTAATAAATGTTTTGATTTTGCTTTGCCAGGTGGCAGAAGCAGAGGAGAAGCAATTCAATTCCAGTGGTCACCCATGCACTTCTGAGGTTCCGTTTTGGATCCCACCATCCTCACCCCTGTTATTTATTGCTTGGTTTGGAGCTGGGCTTAGGCATCGCAACTGAGGCTGTGTCACCCCTCGAGAGATTCTGCAGACAGGGCTGAGGGGAGACTGGGTCTCGCTCTTTTTGAGGGAACAGGTATTAGACAATAAACACCTTCATCCCTTCACTAGAGGAATTTTGTGGCACACATGCATGAGAGATGGATCACCTAAGTCCAGGTACAAACCTTCACAAGTGCAGATGGTACAGCCTGAAAAGACACTGCAGTCCAGAAGCTAAAATACTGGCCATTTCCTCACCATCACAGAAATAAATGCCTCTAACATCTGGATGCAAATTGGAATTTCCAAATTAGCATCTGCATCTTCCAAATAAAATGAGAGAAAATGTTCATTAAACCAAATGGCAATGAAGTGGGGATTTAGCCACAGACATATTCAAGGAACCTGACAGAGGGACACAAAACTGCTGAGATCCATTAATGTAATGATGCATTTGATAAGGAAGTCACTTGGGGCATGTTAGCATGAAAACTGCAAGGATGAGATCCTACAAGCCTGATATTTCAGCACTATAGTTTGCTTGTGCCAAGTATAATCCAACCTATAATTTAGAGCCACCACTCAGTGACAAATTCAAGAGACAAAGACCAGATGTCATTTAACAGATACAGAACATTTCAAAACCTGTCTAACCTGGAAGCAGAAACTTAAAAGAATTCGCCCTATTTGTTAAAATTCTCTTTCCTTGGTTATGCAACATCTGAAATCTCTTTTATTTGAAACAGGAGATGTTAACATTTTTATAGGGATGTTGCTGAATTCTTCTGCACAAGCAGCTTTTCTAAACATCCTCATCCATCAAAATGCTTCTTTGCTGATAATTAGCCTCAGAAAAATGCACTTAATCAAAGTGACATCCATTACTTCTTGCTACTGTAAATAGGACTGTGGTTTCTGACAACGATTTTCTGGAAAGTATTCAGACTATTTAAATTAGGCAGCAAATAAGCTCCTAATGGCACTTCTCTGAGCTACAGTTTAATTTTATTTATGGGATTTTTTTTATTTTTTTTTTTAATACATGCCCCAACCCAGTTGTCAGCACTGTCCAAGAAAAGAGAATGCAGGAGATCAAAAAACTGCCGTAGTCAGGACAGCAAAGATCAAAGGGATGCCACAGCTTGTGGTATAGAACAATATTTATCAATTCAGCAGATGTGCTTTCCCAGCTGCCTTCACTCAGCAAATACCAGTATCACTTGAGAACAGAAGCCTTCCTCACAGGGCCAGACTGGCAGCACCGATGGGATGCTGTGCTCAGCTCCTTTTCCCTTCCAGCAACACCCCTTGGCCTCACTCCCACCCACGGGTACCACTGCACAGAGGGTTCCCATGACCAGAGGATACACGTGTCAAGCATGTGAAAGGGTAGCCAGGCACAAGAAGAACTTGTGTCCTCAGTTCTTCACTTTCTTTTTGTCACAGTGTCACACACTTTTTTACCTCCCAGTCCCCATTAGTCAGATTTATGCCCTGAGATAGCAGTTTGTATCCTCGGGAAATTGAGAGATGAATGACAGTTAATCCTGACTCTAGAACCTAAATACCTGCCTTGCAAAAGATGTCAAGCATGGTATTTAAATACAGTTGCACTGCACTGAAACATGGCTAAGCCCAAACCCTTCCCCATACCTTGTGGTAGTGAGTTCCAAACATGCATGAGAAGATGGAAGGAGCATTTCCATTTGCCCAGTCTAGATTTGCTTGTCATTAGGCTTTTCTCTCTCTGCTGCACAAATCCATTTACCTCCCTCATTCCCTTTCCAGCCAGTCTTTTCCTGTTTGCTTCCTGGCTGATTTATTACCACCCGCCACACAACATTGAAAGTGTTATTTTAATTCTCATGTCAATCAGTCTACCTGCCAAACCTTACTCAGTCTGACTGTCTTCACCTTTCACATTCTAAAAGAAAAGTAAAATAGGAGCAGCCTGTTGTACCTATTCCACCTCATACTCACTGATTAGCTCTTTCAATTCCGTGGGTTATCTGGACATGCTCTCTCCTCCTGCCAACCACAGCTCCCTAATTATCTGCTTGTTCCAGCAAGCTCTCGTCTCCTCAAGCTCCAGCATTACCTCATTCTCTTACCTCAGTCCAGTGGTGGTGACTCCTCAGCATCCTCTGTGATGAGGACGGAGTAATATATTGCTAACAGAAGCCATTCTCATTCCCCAGAAGCAGCAAAACCTAAATTCCCCTACGGCCTCCAATCCTTTCAGTCATCTGCTGACCCCAAAAGCCTCCTCACTTTCATCAGCACACCACCATTCTAGGGGAGCTTTTCAAAAGCAGATATTTGAGATGCTAATGGTTTTAGCATTGCTTTTATAAATGAATGAGATATTTAGTGCTACGGGTGTTTTCCTTCAGTGTTACATCTGTAAGTCCAATGAGCTCTATTTTACCATTCATAGTTCCCCATCCTGTTGATGTGGGGAATTTTCCTCAGCACTTTCCTGCCAGTGCTGTAACAAAGCACTTCAAAGCACATCTCTGAGCTGCTTAGTATTTATAAGCACAGTAAAGCCAAAAAGGCTTTCTGCTTTTCTTCTGCTAGCCTAAATCAGCTCCTTATTCAGTTGTTTTGGAACAGATTAATGTACTAGTCATAATTACTCCAGCGAGCGTGCTTCATCTATAAGGCCCCAGTATCATTAACAACTTGGACTGAAACTGAGGCCTAACAGCAGCACCATTTCCAAAATCCTACAGCAGTGACTCACCTCAACCTTCACTGAAGCCGAGAGGATTACACATGAATAGCTAACGTGTGCTCATAGATCTGCATTCCTGAACACACTGTGAAGGTTTCAGTATTTTTCAGATGAAAGGGAAAGCCAAACAACTAAAGATAGCAGCACATAAAGCCAGAGAAACAAAGACATCTCGAGAAACAAGGCTAATGAGTTTAACAAAATAATCCACAGTGTCTCAACACTAAAGAGAGATTCTGAATCAGAACACTCAAAACTAGCTGAAAACGAAGGTTAAGGGGCATACCAGTGAAACACAGAAAAAACACAAACTGCAATTGCCATCTTCTGCATTTTGAATCCATTTGAATACTTAAATATGAAAACTTAAAACTCTAAATTTCAAACTTATCCAAATGAGCCATATCATAACCATCCTGAAATCCAGACATTTTCTGCAGCAACCTCTCACTTTATGCCATAAAACAATATTAATGTTTAAGTGCCTGTTAAATAAATCTGGGCATTAAAATCTTGATGAACATAGACTCGTTTCCAAGCCAGATCAATTGTTATGCAGCTATAAAAGTTAGGAACACTTTTTTAGAACATCTATAAATTCCACATTCTCAAACCTAAATTCACCTTTCCCTGAAATTACCTTTTAACAGAGATGAAGAAAAGCCTTAATGCAGCTGTACCAAACACACAGCAGCTACCCGAGGGGTAACTCACCAGCAATTGAAGGGTTTTTTTTTTAACAAGAATTGCATCTCTCTCTGTCATCTTATCCTACCAATTAATTGCATGACATAAACAATCTGACTCCTCATTAGCACTGTATCTCCTTGATTTTTATGATACTAACAGAGTTGAAGAGGGGGTTGTTCTTGTTCCTCTTCATTTAACTGCTCTGCTCATACAATTCACTTACCACTCGTGGCATTCCTCCTTTTGCTTTAGCTCATTCAGCCTGGTAATAAATCCCTGACAGCCAGTCAGGAAAAGCAGGCTTGGCACTCAACCCATAAAGACCTTTTCTCTAGACAGCCCAAAAAAAGGGAGAGTTGTGCCACATCTACAGCAGCTTTTTATCTTTAGAGTTACTCTGCTCCCATCAGCAGTCCCTGCTGCAAAGACAGCCTCTGGGAACATCCTGGATGAGCTTCACCTCCTAAATAAATGTATGTGCTCAGCCCAAAATCTGCATATGGCTTAACAGGATGTTTCACCATCCCAGTTTTACTTTTCCAGTTGTATCCCATGCACCTCCCAGACAGTGGTCCTTTTTTCTCCTTGCCAACCCCTGACGGGACTCTCAGACACAGCAAGCTGCTCAGCTTACTGCACATCTCAATGTCTGCTGAACCAGTATTCCCACAACCCCCAGTTCCCAGCAACTCCAGTATGTCCACCAGCTCTGGAACACCCATACGATCCCAGTGCCTATTGTCAAAGGCGTACCCACACACACATCCCCGCAGCCTCCCACCCCAGCACACATCCCAGTACCCCCTCGCCCACTGGTTCTTGCGAACACATCCCAGTGCTCGCGGACTCCGAACGCTCCCAGCGCCCGCCGGTCGTTCCGTGCCAGTCCCCAGCCCCGCCCGCCGGGAACGGGCCGTCAGCACCGCGGAGAGCTCCGCGCCCGCGGGATCAGCACCGCGGAGAGCTCCGCGCCGGGCGGGCTTCAGCACAGAGGAAGGCTCCGCGTCCGTGCGTCCGTCCGTCCGTCCCCCCCCCCCGCACCGCACCCCAGGGGCCTGGGTGTCCCCCCCCGGAGTGTGTGCGGGGCGGGAGTGTCTCACGTACGTGTCCCCAACTCCAGGTGTGTGTCCCCAGCCCCAGGGACTGCGTGTCCCCAGGTATGTGTCTGTCTCCCTACCACACTCCCGGAGAGTGTGTCCCCCCTGTGCCCCCCCACCTCGCTGTATCCCCTCCGTCCTTGTCACCCCCCGCCGCTGTCCCCCACCGAATCTGTCGTCGCTCTGGAAGGACTGGTCCCCCAGCAGTAGATCGCGGAAGCGGTACCGGGGCGGCAAGGGCAGCACCTCGGACTCCAGCTCCGTCATCTTCAAGGCGGCGATGTCCAGAATGACCCCGCTCTTGCGGCTCCCGCCGCCGTCCCCGCCGCCGCAGCCGCCGGGCGACGAAAGCCTGCGGGAGAGAAGGGGGCAGTGGCAATAGGGGAGGGGGGAAGGGGGGGGACGGACGGGGACGCCCTGCCTTGCCTTGCCTTGCCCTGCCCGCCCCCGCCGCCCGCCCCCGCCCCGGTACCTCCTCCGGGGCCGGTCCCACGCAACCCGCACCCCGGCGCTGCCCCGCTCGGCCGCCCCCCGCTCCGGGAGGGGCCGGCAGCCCCCTAGATGCAATTACATTGCGGGGCAGGCGGCGGTGCCCCCCCTGCAGAGAGCTCCCCCCGGGGGCATGGGTGGCCAGGGGCTCGGCCGGCCTCAGGCGAGGGGCCGGCGGGGTGGGCACGGCGCGGAGCCCGGTCCCCTGGAGCGCCCCGCAGCCCGCTGCGCACAGGACATTTGTTCCTCAGCAGGCAAACAACGGAGAGCAAGAGGAGCCAATGGAACAGCCCAATCGCCAGGAGGAAATAAAACCACTCGCAACATAGATCTACAGCTGACAGCCAAAGCCAGATCCACCCCCAGCCTCCCCCCGCAAAGAAAAGTGTGGATGGGAGGCAAACAAGGGGATGGCTCCACAACCGTGCTAGAAGCAGCACAACCTCCTCTCTGGACTGCTGGCACTTAAATCATCCGAACGGTCCCAGTATTAAATGAGAAACCACGAACCCCGATGAGTCAGTTATCTGTCCAGCTGCCAAGTGTCATGGCCAGGAGGATGTATCACCCATCCCTTGGCATACTGATGTCTCCGATCAAGGGATGGGGGGATCACAACGCCTGGGAGAGACCCAAGGTGATTGCTCAAAGACAGCAGTGTACGGCCAGCTACAAGCAGCCTGGCCTGCCACACAGAAAAGAGATGAAATTCCATGAGCTCTCAAACTATCATTTCAGAGGGTCAGAGCCTGTCTTTGGTCTCCTTCTGCAAACCACATTTACCAACCAGAACATGGGTACGACACTTTCTCCCCATGTCAGCTACAGCTACTAATTATAGCAGATCGGGGTTAAGCTGAAACTTCCCTTCACGCGCAACAAACCCGTTCAATGCCCTAAAGCACAGACACACAAGGCAAGATCAAAGCTTCTGATCCTTTGGGTCCTGGCTTCACCAGTGAAATTGATTCTTGCCATGGCAGGAACTCCAATTTCATAGGGCCTTTGTGTGAGGTGGGGAAGGACAGGGAGATCTTGGAAGAGGAGATGTGGTGCCTCTGCAGTGAGCTGATTCTTTGTCCCTCACGTGTAACTTTGGAGTTTGAGGCAGGCAAATAGCTGAAAGGCTCCAACTCCTGTCAGATGTACTTCCCAGGGTCTCACCCAAAGCCTGTCCAACCCACTCCTGCCACCTTCCCACAGCTTTGCCTCCAGTACATACTGCATAAGCTATATACAGAAGAAAAAAAAAAGAGCTTTGAACAGCTGAATACTAAACTGGCAATAAGCAGACATCTAGGAGTTTTGCTCCTGGCTCCAGACATGTGATCTGAGGCTCCTCAGATCATCTTCTACCTTTAACAACTCAAACCCCTGTAAGTAAGTTCCCAGTTGACCAGGTTCCAAAAGTCCTCCTCAGCTGTTGTTCCCAAGTTTCTGGAAGAGCAACCAGCATGTAAAATTTCTGCTGAACACAGCCCCAGAAGACAACGTGGCTCACTCTCCACACTTCGGATGTTTCTTGCTGATGTTATTTGCCACTTAATTCTATACCCCCAGGGCTTTTTAATTCCTTTTAGCTGCCATATGCACACTGCAGCTGAGACTCTGCAATGAGTAACACATCTGTGCAGGGCCTTGAGCATCAGGGACATTATTCTATGATACCCATTGATCTAAAACTTGGTCTTTAAGAGAAATCAAGACAAACTGATGCCAACTCAAGGACTCCCTCTAGATCAACTGATATAAGCACAGAAGTTAGGTGACCATCTCTAGCTCACATTGAAGAAGGGTTTCTAACATTCACCTACTCACAAGAAAAAGCCACAATTCTGTCTTTCCTCTTAGAGCTATGACAAATTATGCCAAAGACATACTTTCTCCAAGCCACCTCCAGCAAAGCTCTAGCCCAACTGAGATTTCTTAGTGCTGTGAGGCCAGAACAGCATCCTAAAACTGTACTGTCAGGAAGAGGAAAAAATAAACTTTAAAAATCATCCACTCTCTTATTATAATGTGTACTTTAAAGCAGGGAGCCAGGTGCCTAACTCCAAATGTGGGCGATCAGAATTGCATTAGAAGGAGACTGTCACAGTCATCTCCACTGATTATTAAGGGCCTGTTTCAAGGAGCTCATTGTTTCCCTTCCTGGAGGAAAGGCCAAGCGCTACGGCTGCACAGCCACGGACACACCGACTGCCATCTGGAAAGGGCACCTTTACACGGAGCTGCCACCCTGGTTTACAGTCCCCATGGCCCAGGCAGGCACATCCACTGCTACCCTGTGCCCACTGAAAGCCAAGGACACTCACACCTATACACAACCACCCTCTTCAAATGGCAAACAGTTTTCTTTTGAGGTTTGGGTGTCTCTTCTTCTTTAAAAAAAACCCTCCACATGATTCTTTTCAAACCAAATTAATCTCTCTCTCTTGGCCTCGGGTCATGTGTCAGATTCATGAAACAAAGCAAATATTTACCACTGCCCTTTATTAGTGTTAAGAAATTGTAGCAAAATCCAATTATATCAGTAACACAATTTTTGCTCTGTATTTTCAGCTGAGTTTCTTCTCCCATCACAGTAGTAGCTACATTTTGAATATATCCTCCCTTATCCTTACATATGAAATCATTTGGTATTTTTAAAAGTGGGCACATTTGTTTATTCTGGATGAAGGTTCAGCAAGACCGCTATCACGTGGACCTATTCCATAGAGAAGTCTCTAGCAAAGGTCCAGTGACTTTAAGATATGTTGCACACCAGTGTCTTTGAAAAAAGTGCTCCTGCACTGCACACAGATTCCTGACATCTCCACCCAGTCCTGGGGATTCTGAGCTCCAGAAATGCCACAGCATCCTGGTTACTTCTTCAAAGCAGTACTGGTATAAAATGAAAAGAAAAAAAAAAATCATGAACAAGCTGTTTATTGCAGAGTCTTCCAATACTACTGGAAAAAAAAAAAAAAAAAAAAAAAAAAAGTAATCCCAAAGTGGCTTATAGCTAAATACAGGACTGCAGCTTTATTTTTATCTTCCCTTTCCTTCCTTCCTCCAGAACCATGTACCACTAAAAATGCACGCTGTAATCAGCATATGGAAACCTCAACACTATTCCACATTCTCACTACGACACCGTCTCTCCCCCAGCTTGGCCAGCTCCCCGGCAGCGATCGGCACGCCGGGAGGGGGACACCCTACTGCTCAGCCTCCTGGGAACACAGGAACTGGGATTGAGCCGAGCATGAGCCAAACCAGATCTCCCCATTGATGTCTCCTACCGTTAAACTGCAGCTAGACACGGTCCAGCACCATCCTGGTTCAGCAAACACCGCTGCCCCTTGGAGCACATTCTAGCAGGAGATTCAGGGCTGCACACCTTGGGTTTCTTCAGTAAGCCTTCTCATGCGTGGGCTGGTTGCAATCCTGTTCTTCCCTTGCTGGATTTCCACCCAGAGCACATGGGAAAGCTACGCTGCTGACAGCACCATCCCATGAGACTGGAAACGCAGGCAGAAGACCAGTGCCAGCCCACACATCTGCCTCTGCTGTGCGTGGCCATGGGCTCTGCAACACACGTGCCCTACAGAGCCTGTCAGAGGCTGTTTAGGTTCCCAACACCCAAGAGGCAGCTTTGCCTCAGAAGAAACTCCACAGGCTGGGAGCTTGCTGCAAAGTATTTTAGGATTTTTGTTATTATTTTTGACTATATCTGTCAAAGAAGAGGAAGGACACAACCCACTACTCCACACTGTAAAAGGAGACAGAGGCAAGAGGTCCTGCTGGCAGCTGTCTGTCTTTCTCTTGCTATTGGCAGAGACATGGGGCTACAGCACAACCTGTTGTTAGGCAAAGCCAGCCTGGCTGTCACCGTGGCCAGGCTGAACCCAGCATTTTGGGCAGTAAACGGGCACTGATGGGGCAGGAGCCTCCAGCTGCTCTTTGCTGGCCCAAACCCATTGTAGGGAAATGGTGTCTAGATTGTACTCAAGGGATAGGACACCTCTCACTTGGAGCCAGGCTGTCCCAGACAGCAAGGACTCTGCCGTGTCCTCTCCTTCCTGCCACGGCGTTTCACCAGCTGTGGCTGCAGAGTCCGGCCCTGCATCCATCCCTGGTCGATCAGTGAACACAAGCTCAGTTTCTACCAGGCTCTGAGAGCCTCTCCAATGAACAAAACCACACAGGAAACTCTGCCCTTTCTTTTTTCTGTATTTATTAAAATATATACAATTATCTTCTATTTGCTTCTCCTCCCACAGCTCTAACGGTTACCGGGTTACAGTTGTTCTCCCCTCTCTTTGTTTTTTTTTTGCTTCTGAGTGACATCCCTGTGGGGTCTCCTAATGGCTCCAGTGCGTGGGGAGACACATGCTCAGTTTCCAGAGCCGGGTGGGAAGGTGACACACCAGCGACACGCCGCTGCTGTGGGCATTGGCACCGCGCTCTTGGCAAGGAGGGGCAGCGAGCTGGCACGGCAGCGCAACACAGCCCGTCCCGGGGAGAGGGCAGAGGCCACGCGGGGAAGCACCCACACACGGGTCTGCCTATGTGTGGATGGGCAAACACATGTGCAGGGTAGGTCCCAGCACAGGTGTGCTTCATGCCTTGGCTCAGCATCAACCTTCCCTGGCTCAGCATCAACCTTCCCTGGCCACCAACCGCATCTCAGCAGCTTTCAGGGCAGGATTTCCCTTCAGAGATGTTGCTGGAGAGGAGCTGGGGTGTTCATTTCAGGCACAGAGCCACTTTCACGCCACCACCTCAGCAGCACGTGTTCCTCATCTGCCTCTGAGCACCAGCCAACATCACTGTCGGTTACGTCTCAGCTTGTCAGAGGAACAGCACCAGATTCTTATCCCACTGTCTCCTCTCCCTCCCCAGAGGTCATGTGCTGACTTATTGATGCCACTCATAGATCAGCAGTCCTGGAACCCAGACTGTGTCCAGAGCCATGGGAGGTCCAGAGCCAAGGTGTGGTTGAAATGGCTTTCTGAGAGGGGCCGTGCTGGGGAGGAGCACACACAGGCCAAGTGTAGGGTACTTTCCCCCAGAAAATACAACATTAAAAACATCTCTTCCATTTTCTAAGCACAAATCCCAAGAGCAAATAAGTCATTGCCATCAGAAAGACTCCCATCGTTAAAGATAATCAACAAGAAGCACGAACGCTGCCAGTTGCATGAGCAGAGCCTGCCCTGGCCACACCTTCACGGAACAGCCACATGAAAGGAGCATTTATTGAAGGCAACCCCACAGATCAAACCAAGGGGACAGGAAGGATGAACTTGCAGTTACTCTCTGATATGTATGAAAAAGAGCTAAAAAGAGCTAAAAAGACTGTCACTGAAGCTCCAGGCACTAATACTCTCAGCTTGGTTACAGAAAAGGGGAATCACGGAAAGATGAGGTCCTAATTCCTATCATAAGATCATTTTCTCTACTTCACAAACACTTCTGTGTCCACAAGCAACTGCCTTCCACTTCATTTCACTGTTTTGTCATCTTCTTTTTACTTGTATGCTGCTCGTGGGTTTAATAGTTTTTGATTCAAAGTGCTCCAAGGGGTGTGAACAGGCCCATCACAGTATCCAAGTCATTATTTCCAGATAGTCTGAGCAGCTTTGGCCCAAGTTGTGTTTTGTGGGTACAGCAGCTGCAGAACACAGACAACCACGCAATGTGGGAAGCGCTCAGTCTCTCAGAACATACAATCATAGAATGGTGGGGGTTGGGAGGGACCTCTGGAGATCATCAAGTCTAACCCCCAGGTCAATGCAGGATCCCTCAGGGCAGGCCACACAGGAACAGATCCAGGTGGATCTTGAAAGTCTCCAGAGGAGACTCCACAGCCTCTCTGGGCAGCCTGTTCCAGGCTCTGTCACTCTCACAGCAAAGAAGTTTTTCCTCATGTTGAGGTGGAACTTCTTGTGTTTCCCCTTGCTACCATTACCTCTTGTCTTATCCCAGGGCACCACTGACAAGAGCCTGGCCCCTTCTACTTGACCCCCACCCTTCAGATATTTGTAAACATTCATAAGATCCCCTCTCAGTCTTCTCTTTTCCAGGCTAAAAACTCCTGCATCCAAATTTGCACCTCCACAGACAGTCGGACTGTCCACATCAGGGGCTGCTGCTGTTCCCGACTTCCACAGAACTGCCAAGCCCTGTGACAAATCCATCCATCCATCCACCCATTGCTTCGCTTTCAACAAGCAGAGGCAATTTAGCACCACAGGCCTCATGGAAAAATTAGCATTTTGTGTATTTCACATTGAAAAGGAACAGGAAGCGTGAGTCAGTACAAAGCTCCACAAGCCTTCTCCCCGCTGGCAATGCTATTTTCTAGAAGATAGAAGTCAAAATTGTACTTCCCAGGCCCAGAGCCCTTTTTCCTATTAGCCAGCCCCGTATCAGCAATTCAGCCCCACTTCTCCCCTTTCTTTCCTGGCCTGATGCACACGTACGCCTTGTACAACAGGGGAGAACTTGTGGAAGGCAATGCCCCGCTGAGAGGTCTTTTCACTCTTCTTTGATCCCAACAGCAGCACACAGAGCACACGGGTGGCACTGGCAGGCAGTGTCCTTGGCTCCTCCAGCCCTTTCCTCAAGGGCACCCTGCAGGGAGAGCCCAGGCAGTGCTGGGGGAGGGTGGTGTTCCAGCAGACAGAAACAAGTCGTGCTGGTGTCACTGGTAATTGCAAAGCCTAAATAGCAGTGGGAGACCAGAAGGAGGGGAAGCACATCCACCATGCCCTCGGTTCCTGGCGGGTGAGGGGATTGGCTCTTGTGAAGCAAGACAGCAGCACACGGCCAGGTTTCACCTCGCTCTGCAGAACACTGCCTTGATCCCAGGGCCTTCCCAACCACCCAGCCCCTGCGCTCCCACTCCCTCTTCCTCTGCCAGAGGTACAGGCATGTGTCATGGTGGGGCTGTGACAGAAGGGACACCTGTAGCTTTGGGAGCCCTTTCCACACATGCACCAGGATTCCCGTTTAACCCTTGCTATTCTATTCGTGGCATTGCATGTCCTTCCTTTCTGTCTGAGAAAGCTGCAGCCGTGTGGGACAAAGAACAAGATGGAGATGGCAGGGGAGAGGTGATAGGGAGGTGGCTGAGGAGCACAGAAGGTGGCACATGCCAAGGGCCACCTCGAGCAACCCCAAACCCCATTCTTTAGCAAAAGTGCACTGCAGACAATGCTGCAGTTCAAAAAACACCCCCCAACTTCTGGCAGCAAACTGGTTTCAGCCTCAGCCAAAGAGCCTCCTGGGAGGAAAAGGCATTTATCTCGTCTTTGCTTGGCACTGTTAAGTAGTACCAAAAGAAAAGGCTGAAGAAAGTGTTTGTGGTGGCCAGTGGAGCCTGGGCTCCAGCTCCAGATCCCAGCAGCTTCCAAGCATCATTGAAATCTCTGGGGTTTTGTTTTTGTGAGCACTGTGTCACCCCTGCCAAGCACCAGGGACCTGAGCACACCATCTGGGTGGGAGAGCCATCAACACAAGACCAGAAAATGGAATTCAAGGAGCACATGAACAGAGCAGTGCCAGGAATGAGCTCTCGGTCAGTGCCCAGGGCAGAGCAGGACTCCCTGGGCCAGACACCTCTTTAACCAGTGCTGACTCCCTGCCAGAGCCCCATCTCCACAGCAAGGGTAAGGACAGCACCAAGCAGGCTCCACACTCCCTATCAGAGCCAGACAATAGCACATAACAGTCCATTTGCAGCCCGTTTAGTCTGTTGTCTAAATATGCAGATGATCATTTACAGCACAGCACTCCAACCCCTGCTTTCCTAAGGCCACAGCTCTGCTCCTCATCCCAATAGCCTTGGACAAGGGTCTGGAAGGATCTCACTGGGCTGCGCTCACCTGCTTTCCTCCAGAGGTGAAGATTCAACTCCCCACTGGAACCACTTACAACAGTGATCTGCACCTAGGGACAGGATGGGTGTGACCCTCCAGCCAAGCTCTGTCTGCAGCCACCCATCTGCAGCCAGGCTCAGGAGCACTCAGAGCACCCTTCCCAGCATCTTGGCCACGAACAACCTCAGAAGGAGGGGCAAATCCAAAACACGCTCAGCCTGCTGAGCCAAAGCCACTAACCCTGCCGGGAAATTCCTGACCCAGCGATCTCCAGGACTATTTATGGATTCAACATTAAACTACATCTTCCTTGTAGGAGCTATCTGCTGAGGAGCATGTTTTCTGGAGCACCCAGCCCTGCCCCAGCAAGGACATGACCTTTTTTTTTCCCTTATCACACTGCGGGGTTTGCAGGGTGGCCTGGGAGCACATGCAAGTTCATTTAAAAGCAGAATCACCCTCAGTGCTCAAGAAAACAAGCAACCAGGACTCATGTTGCTGTAAGTGAGCAACAATCCCTCACTGCAGGGCCCTGTCCTGTCCCACTGGGGATTCTGGAGGCTGTGCACACCGGACTCCCCTTGGAAACCACCCGGCTTTTAGTGGCAGGTTGCTCTTGCACACAGGGATAACAACAGGCTCGTGATTCACGCCAAGCAACCATGAAAAATCTTAAACCTAAACAGATTATTAAACTAAAAGGAGAGCAATTCACTTGTCCAGGTCTATTCCAAGAGCCAGTAGACAACCCTCTACCGCTGCCTGCTTAGGAAGGGGAATATAATTCCTACCAACATTACAGCAAGTCTCTACACCTCAGCCACTCCTCTACTCACAGCCTTTAGGTATCACTCACCCCAGTGCAGCTCCACTCACTGCCCAGACTCACCCCTCAGCTGTCCCATGGGTCCCCACTCCATCAGCTGGCATTGTGAGGAAGGCCAGAAAGCCAAGTGGGTCTTGGGGGGTTATAATTCTCCCATGAGGACTCTTCTTTATCCTCACGAATCCCAGTGCTCCATCATAATCTCACTCTTGCCAGTAGACCCTTCTGCAGGTAGCAGCAGTCCTGCTGCCTCCTGCCCAGGGGACAGAAAAGCTCACCTCAGGCTAAATGAGGCTTAAAAGTCCTTTGCCCTCTTGCTGTTGTCCAGTGTACTCTTTTTTTTTTTTTTTTCTTGGAGTTCCCCTTCCACCCACATAGAGCTTACCTGGAATCAATGTCACCTTCTCCACCTTGGGAATCGGCCAAGACCCTCATCTTGTTAGATGACAAGTTGCAAGCAGGACAACATTATCACTTCCCAGCTCTCATTGGGATGAGCAAGGAGATGCTCTCAAGGCAGAGCTCGTTACTCTCCAGAATTGTTATTCACAGGAGTTTATCTTGTATCCCGCGGCATATGATGCTCATCCCAAGCTGTTATACCCTCTACCAAATTTGACAGCATCTAGTATTTTTCAGGCTTATGTCAGGGGAAAAAAAAAGGCAAAAAAAAAAAAGCTGCAAGATCAGGAAAGTGCTAATTCTTGCTAATGAACTGCTGGGGAAATCCTCCCTTCTGCACAGCCCCAAACCGCTATGAGCATCTAGGATGAAGCATGGAGAAGAAACTTCTCTGTGCTCCAGACCCCTGCAGAACACTCCCTTCTCCTGAAAGCAGAAAATAATAGCAAGAGACGTGGGAGGAGAAAGAGTCTTTTCACACTGTTCAAGGATACAAAGACTTACAGAAATAAACCCCAAGAGGCAGGTTTGTCTCCTGCCAGACCAGGATGTGATGGGACAAAGTGGGGGATGGCTCCTGCATTAGAAAACAGAGACAAACAGAAGAGGAACACTGAAGCAAACATCTTCTGTGGGGTCCCACCAGGCTCTCTGCTATTCCATGGATTCAGAAGTGGTGATGATGACTGCAAACTATCCAGTACTGTCAGACCTAAACCTGACTGTCGACAGTTGCAGGAGGATCTTGCAGCGCTGACTGACCCAATGATAAAATGTCTGATGCAAATTAGCATCAATAAATGCCAAGTAATCTTAAGGGGGGGGGGGGGGGGCGCCCCTCCTGCACCGGCCCTAGGGCTTCAAATGAAGCCCCCCAAAAGGAGCACAATAAAAACGCAAAAGACCAGAAGCGGGCTGCG
>JANIJG010004977.1:38392-48987 GCA_024611175.1 Megaceryle torquata | reverse complement strand
GGGTCAGACCTCTCACTTATTTAATCTGTCCCCAGGCTGGGAAACACAAAGGACTTGATGGGTTCTTAAAAATTTTTTCCTGTCAAAAAAAAAAAAAAAAAAAAAAAAAAAAAAAAAAAAAATTCAAACAACCATAAGTTTCAACTACTTCACAAATTTTGAAATCTCTTCTGTCAAGATAAAGGTCTAAAAGTTTCCTATCACAATGGGCATGAAGTACCAATACCGATCTGGATCAGGACTGAGCAGAGCATGTTGAAACCTGTGGTGTCTGCAAGGTTCAAATCCATATTCAGATGAGGCTAAATATGATGCACTGATTTATGCAAGTTGAATGAACTCAAGCTATAATCTATAGCAATATGATAGTGCTATATTTGTAAAATTAAGCCTTGTTGTAGACCTTACCTAATCTGACTGTGGACATGCACTATATGCAAAGGTATTTATGGGAAGAAGCATACACAATCTATATTTCATCCTGTGAGCCATGTAGTATAACTCAGTTGAAGCAAAGAAAGAAGAAATCAGTTCCTTACTTCAGAGTCCTACTAAGTTACAAACGATAAACAACTTTTTATTGTTCTCATCTCCAGCATGGTTTCAGTGAAGGTTTCAATTCACCTGAATAGTAACAGTCTTTAATCAATGCAGCAAAGATCGTGGATTCAGTGCTGCCATCTGTGGATTCATATCCTCACTCCACTAGCTGTTTTTCTTTTCTGACAGGCTTCAGTCACTTCATTCTCTCACATTTCTGGCTCAACAGTTCAGAATGAAGCTGGGCTGATGTTGCTGTAGGAATTGTTCAAGGTTTCCTCTATAAATATTTTTTGTTTATGCTCTGCAGGCTTCATATTTATAAGCATCAATGGTTATTTTTCTCCCTGCTTTTCTGAAGTCATAGCATTAATACACAGGATTTTGCTTTTGAGGCTTCAAGGCAAGCATATTAAAGTGACTGCTACACAGTAAATATAACATCAATTTACACTAGATTTTCAGATGTTTACAACTCAAACTAGCAGGAAGGTCCCTCTCAGAAAAATGAAAATTCTATGTTCTAATTCAATTTCCTACTGTTCCCCTTTAATAGGTCATTCTTCAATATCATATCCAAGTCCAAAAAGCTATTTTTTATTTACCATAGCAAGAACATACATAGGTATCTCAAACATTTCTCAGTGTTTTAGGATTACTCTGCAGACCTCAATCAAATGGCAAAACCAGAAGGCTCTACTTGTCAGAAATCGGCATTTGGCCTAGCTATGGAAATGAAGCATAATATATTTAATTAAGGTGTTATAATGATTGCTGCTATTAATAGGTTTTGTTGTCTTGTCATTTTTTTATTACAGGTTAAGTAATTATGGCACATTTCAACAGAATGAGCTATCCAAAGTGAAGCACTGATGTGACAGATCTCTCACTGTGGAGTAAACATGATATTTGGAAAAGATGCATTTGTTCTGGCACTATGCAAGTTATCCCAGCTAAAATCTCACAACATCCTAGTCATATTTTACACTAAACACTTCTAATTTTGTGTACAATAATTAATATGCATTTAGTATGTGTTTTTAGAAAGAAAATAAGATTAAATTATTCAGATGCATCTATACATACTAGTGATATTCAGGTGACAAACAGCAAAGATATGTGACAAATTCCATCTGCCTTTGAGTATATGCATTGGATTTTTTTTATAGCACCCACCATACTAAGTGTGAATTATGCAGCTCTGAACACTCCACCTGCATTCTGCCCACTACTCCGTTTCTTCCAAGATTACTTATAACATATCACACCTCTACACAGTGTGAAGTGTTTGCCATTTTTATTTCTAAAACTTATCTTCTAAGGTTGTGTTTCTTCACTGGAAAGTTACAGTTGTTTAAGAAGCAACGCAGGCTGCACAGAAAGTGATAACAGGGAGGAGTTTTAGCTTTAACACCTTGTGGCACTGCATCTACAAAGAGAAACTACACAAATTCCTGTAAGAAGAGTGAACTTGCTTCCAGTGGTCAACCAGCATTTCAGTTGGAGAGGCTTAAGGATGCTGTAATTTTTTTCTCACATAGCTGCCTCTGCAGTGACATTTCAATTGCCTAATAGCTAGCAGGCAGTGTTTGGCATGTGCTGTCCAATAATTCCTGGTAAATAGCATGCTAGCTTCAAGGACTTCCATGGAAACTGTACCTACATTACAATATAACTTTCCAAATATTATCATTCACATTACTGCCATCCTTGCAAAATAGGTTATTACTAATATAAAGATATATTAGAAGTTTTAAAGATCTGAATAACTCATGGGATGTTTCACTGCCTGTATGTTGCAGGAGCTCTGAGCTGTTTAGATCAACTATCCTTGTATATTATGTATAGTGACACCTGCAGAGCTCTGGTTTACCATCTGCTTGTTGTGCCAACCATTACAGTTACATACACATTGCATGCCCAAATTCAGCATTAAGAAAACACAGCTTTCACTTTGTAGATGGTACTTGCCAGGTTTACACTGTAACATTTGAAAGCCTACATTACTTCGGTGAATCTATCCTCACTACATATTAGGGTAGGAGATAATATTATGATCTGTTTTCCTTAGGCATGGGAAGACTTAGAAGTCTTACCCAAATTTTAATAGAATTCCTGCAGTCATCATGAAACCGAAGTGTGTTGCTGAACTTTTAGGACAAAAGCTTGATCCATGCTGTCCTCTTAAACATGGAAAATAAGTTCTATTCTCATTAAATTCAATTGCTAACACACTGTTGAATAAAATGCTTTAATGTACATGATTCCTATGCACCATACATATCATGGAAGTTTATCTGTAAAGTGGGAACATTAATTTCAATGTCTTATTTAAGTCCACTTCCTTTGTTCAGTAACAAGCTTGGTTTTAATGATAATTAATCTCATTCTTATGTCACAGTGAGAACTTGAATTTTGTTGTTTTAGGAATCCAGACTAGAATCTCTAGTACTGTCAGAATGTCTCTATTCCGGGGAATGGCATTTGGCAGTTAGTCACTTACTCATATGTGATGCTACTGGGAAAGAATTGATGCCATAAGTATGCAGGGGATCATTGCATCTACCTCCTGTCAACATCATTCCCAAATGGTGAGGACACTTTGCTTTTATAGTTCCTGGCTGGAATGATGAGACATTTGGCAGAAATGCAGCCGTTAGAGAAGTAGTTGAGGCAGGGCAGGGAAGCATAAACGAAGATGCTCTACCCATCTTTTACTGGGAAGATATTCAATTCCCCATTAATAAACTAGCTATTTGCAATGGCAATTTGGGATCTCACAGTGGCATCTGTGGCCAAATGTCAGTGCTTAAACCACGTGTACTCTGAAGCTCTTCTAGCAGTTTGTCATTAAATAAGTTGTCATGCCAATATGACGTGAAGACTGAGCTACTGCAAAGCCTTCTACCTTAAAAAAGCCTTGAATAGCATTTTGGTGGCCAAATATGCAGTATTGCTTTGAGCTTTCAGCTCTAAAAGAGTGAAAACAAATCCTCTCCCCCATCCATACAAGACTCAACTATAAGAGCATCTGGTATCTTCTTTTTATGACATAGACCAGTTTTGGACGCTTCAGAGGAAAACATGTGCACACACATATCCAGCCATTCTTTACTGGTGCATTCTTTCATCTTTCAGAAGTTAGCAGCTTATAGACTGATCTGCTTTCATGCATCAGCCTCTCACTGCTGTGAAACCTGGAAACTGTAGAAGAATGCACAACATTTGTACGCTCCAGATCAGGCAATGTCTCTCCCATGGAGTGGGCGCAACGTAAAAACTGTCAGTGACTTGAAAGTCTGTCATCCTTTGCATTTCCTAATTCATTGGGCTAGAGGCTCTTCTTCTTTAGGCATCGATCCCTCATCCTACCCTTCTCTGCCTTTACCCCATGCAAATGCCCTCCCGTATCAGAATACCAGGAGAGAGTCCCACTGAAGTTACAAGGGTTTTCTTTTCTCCACATCAGGGATTTATGGCACAGAGACTTCAGATGTGATTTTATAATAATCCTCTAAATACTATTGAATTGCACTGCTATGAAAGCTGGTGTGAGGGAAGAAAAGAGACCATTTTTATACGTATCTTTGAAAGCAATCTCACTTAAAAAACATTACTTGTAATTTACTTTCAGCAGCTTTACTTGTCTTAAATCTTATCTCTTATTCTGACTCTATCTTTTCATTTCTCATCTTAAAGTGTACATACTTTCAAGTTAAAATGCCATAAACCAAATTATTTAAATTTATTTCCTATGGATAACTATTCCTGCAGTTAACATTGAAATGAAACAGCTGAAAGAACTTTCAAATTATTTTCAGCAGTAAAATGTTTCCTGCAAACATTCTTCTACAGAAAATATCCACTTGGCCAATTTTGACAGCCAAACAACTGCCCTAGAAAAGATAAATCGTGATTTTTACTGACAGAAAAAGAGATACTTGATAGTTACAATTATCTAATTATTTTGAAGAATTGTCACATACTTTTAAATTAAAAATGGTATCTAAAGAGCAACAAAGAAATGGATTGCTAGTTGTTAGCTTATAGTATGCATTTGCCCATTTGGAAAAGAGAATTTACCTATAGCAAACATCACTATTATGTTATAAGAAAGGTCAAGACACTAAAATTAATGGAATTAATTTTTCTTAAAAGAAATGGAGGAGAAATATTTATGTCTAGATATCTATTAAAAAAAATTTTATCAGAACTGAATAATGCTGGAGACTGGCTGAGTTTTACTTGTCCATCTGAAGCAGCCCAGGCAAACAGTGCTAGATATTAATTTTCTTTCACCTCCCAATTGAATCCTAGATTTAAATCAAATACATGCCTACTGTACAGTTTACGTTTGAAGCATAGATACCTGTCTAGGAAATCTAAACAACAATCACTTTTCCTTTCACCACACTAGAAATTAGTCAGAGTCAGTATGCTTGACATGCTGAAAGATCACAAATAGGCCCCTTGTGACTCTTTTAGGGAAGATGCTATATAAATGTATTGTGTTGTTACTGTACTGAAGAGACTGTTTAAATTCTCCACTGCTCATAGGTCAAAACCAGCACATTTCAAGACACAGATCTTATATCTCAAGTGAAAGAGCAAAATATTGATTCTTCATCATATAAACTTCTTCAGATGCTGCACTACTTTGCATTCATGTGCCTTGAGGCAAATTATTCTCTTCTCATTCTTTCAGTTTACAAAACAACACATTCTGGTGTATAATATTTTATTCCAATCAAAATATGTGGTTACATTCCCCACATCGGCATCTATTTTTATTTTTCTTAAGGATCAAGTGCATGTTTCTGATGCTGAACAACTGTATTTACAGAGGTTGAAAGAGGTAATGAAGGTGTAATAAAAATGGATTGTTAGGGAGAACAACATCTGGAAGTGACTATTGTGTTTAAACTCCAAGAAGAAATTATAACTTCTCATTGTTTCCTTTACGAACACAAATACTTTCTGCTCTATTCACTCAATGTATTTGAAAGAAAACAAAAAATTGTATAATTTGAACACAAAATTTATCCTGAGATGCTCTTGCTTAAGCATTCACTATGAGGAAAGGGTGGCAAGTTTCATTGTTCCTCATACCATGTTATACATATATATTATATAGAGGTATCTTTAATACCAAATTTAGTAAGTAAATCTTGTACTCCAGGAAGTCACTTCACATAAATTTTTCCAGACAAAAGTAATTACTGTATTTCTATATTTCAAGTAATATAAAAGTAATCATCTACCTCAGTGTCATGTTCTCAGGAATATGATTGTCCTTTAGATTAGCACAGTCTGAATGTACCATAGGCTAAGCCAGGAGTTTCTTTCTTTTGCAATTTCTGAAATAGAGCTGTGCTTTCATGATTCATCCCAACACTGATCTGGATTTTGAAACACAGAAATTTCAAACTTAGGTTTTTCTTTGCCTGCAAACATTTTCCATTTGTCAGTGCGGGTTCATAGAGATTGCCACAAAGCAAAACCAAAACCAAAACCAACCAAACAAGCAAGTAAACAAAAATTGCTATAGGAGTTAGCTAGTAAAAGATAAATGCAGCTGATAAGGAAGGATGTCCTCTGAGACAAATGTACTGAAATAAAGTTGAGCTGCTTGTGCATAAGCTGCAGTTTTGTAACACTTCCAGTGGTGGTGGAATAGGATTTCAAATACTTCTGAACAAAGGAAAAAGCTTGTATAGGTTTACAGCTTTTCCAGAAATACAGTCTGAGTGGTGGGCAGACTAGATCACAAAATTCACGATGTTAGGTTCTATTTATTCTCTCTAAACATACAAATATTTGCCATCATAGTATTTAACAGCACTCACCAGTATGATCTTATTCATGAATGTAGGTATTGTAAAGCATATTTTTTTTTCATTTTCTCTATGTCTAATGTCATACACTTTCAGGTATCTTCTGACTGAAGTGTCCTGCCTGCTAACTTAATTTCCTAGAAGCCCTAACTTGGGGAAGAATTAAATGTGTGATAGGTAATGATGCAGAATTCATAAATTTGTTGGTTTTGTTTTAAATCAGATCCTCACATTGTTTATCACTGAGCTAGTAATTGACCTGAGGAAATTTGCCTTGGACAATGGAAGGAATAAAGTGATTGTCCATGCTGTCTCAGTCCTGATACTCTGCTGAACACAGACTGAGAATTGCCAATTAAGCCTAATTGTGATAAATTATGTTATCTTTATTGAAGATAGTGGGGGACTACTGTCTAACAGGTAATAACGCTAAAACACTCTTCTAATTGTGGTTAAAACCTCAGGTTAGATTTAAATGACTGTATATGTGACATGCCAGTGTTCCATCTACCATACCATTATTACAGTATTCACATTTACATACACAATTAATTTTGGTACAGTGTAAAACATTATTTGCATAAGTACGGATAACTAGGCTTTCTACTGCATTGTGAGCTTTCAGTGGATTATAAGTGTTCTGAATCTGTGTTAAGAAAGACAGAGAGGTGGAGAATGCTTTTGCATTTCTGTGTTATGACCTCCTTTTCTTGCCTTTAACCAGACCCTGTAGCAGACAGCATTCTGAAATATGCAAGAATTTTGAAATCATCCAAGTATAAAGTGCACAGTCATAATATTGATATTATTTGCATACTTCCTTCCATATGAGAGAAGAACCCAGCCAAGAGAGAGCGATTGTTGCTGTTGGACTGATCAAAGCAACAGACATGGTAAATAATTTCCCAAACTCTTCTAATTGGAAAAGTATTTTGATCAGGCAAAGATTAAATGTAACCATAATTGTATTCCTTGGAAATGCATCCAAATTTTCAACCAAACCCTGTGTTTCTTAAAGTCATATTTCCATCACTGGGAAGACAAAACACTCCTATGTGAATGTTAGTAAACAGATTATGTAAAAATTTTCCATAGATAAAAATGATAACACAACAAACAACTGTACTCAATAGTTCTAAAGACGTCACCAGCACTGAAATATATATGGAGCCAAACTGTAGAGACCCTTTCTTCAGAATTTTAATCCAAAGTGTTAAATGACTTTCTAGTATCAAGCAGCAGTAAAAAGAGAATAGACAGTTTTGTTTTCCAACATCTTAGGTTTCATATGAATTAATGAAAGGGATATATTGTCATAAAGGAAGATAGTGGAAAACTTTTAACATAAGAGTACACCTTTTGAATATAATTTCATCTTATTTCAATGAATATGTAGAGGAAACCTGCAAAATCCCAATAAAGCAGACAGAGAAATTGAGGTTACATTGAGAGATATCATAATTTTCAGTGTCTTTTCCATTTCCAGTTTTGCTGATTTTTTTTTGGCTGTCTTCTATATTGCTTCACAGCTGGGTTACATCTATTTTTCATGCATCACTATGAACTCCTACATTGTGCTCCCAAGAAGCAGATTTCTAACCCTTAAGCAATTTGAAACATATACACCTTAAGTTCTCAAACACCATAAGACCATACAAGAAGCACGGCAATTTTGATTAAAAGTACAGGTAGATAAAATTAAAAATGTATTTCCTGTAAATACTTGTATCTTATACAAAAGCCAAAATGAAACTCTGGGAAATAGCAAATTACCAAATAAATAGTGTAAACTTTTTTTTTTTTTTTTTTATCTAACAATCTGCCCTATAAAAATAATGTTTAACATATTTGAACAATAATGTCTTCATCCCACTATGCTTTCACCATCCCATTTTTATTTGTTAAAAGCCCCCAATGTTTTCTCCAAGGAATTTTGCATCACACAAAAAAAAAAAAAAGTTCTATAGGTAATAATATTTCTCTCAGTTGATTTTGCCATCTAGATGGATTTTTTTTTTCCTGATAGTATGTTTTATTCTAAATGTACATCAGAATATTCAACATTCAAACTATTGGACTCGGTGATGTGAGATAAATTGATATATCTATGCAGCCATTGGAATGAATACTCCCTTGACATTTGTGTGAAAGTCCTAGAAGCCTATGTGTGCATTGAGCGCAGAATATGATAGGGACTGAGAGAAGAGTTTATCAAAGATTCATATATTTGTGCTGATGGTTGTTTTTTGCTTTACTCTAAATTCAAAAGATATTTTCAGTTAACTACAATTCAGCTTCAGGTTTCAGCACTTTAAAGTTTGGAACTGTAGATAAGATTCTGATTTTCCTCTTCTGTCATGGATAGCATCATTTAATGATTCAGATACCTTTTTCTGTGACCTAATTTAAGAGAAATTCCCCTCTTTTAAGCTCAGGGCATGTTTTTGAGTTTGCAAATTGAAACAAAATTTAAAGAACAGGAAGTTACTACAGGTGGTTTACAATGTGTCAAGTACAAGCAGATGTTATCGCAGTTCCTTTAAATCTGCTTTCTATTAATGTTTATCATTTCTGAGTTACAAAGCAATGACACACTGAGAATATTTATAACCTGCTCAAATTTCAGATAAAAGGATTCATGTGCTACTTTTCCCTTCCAGTCTCCTTTTTTTTTTCTTTTTTTCTTTTTTTTTCTTTTTTTTTTTTTCCCAAAAGGCACAGCCTATGTTATGAGACTGGTGCTTCTTAATTACCTATGATGTCTAAAGTCTGATTCACAGTGCCAGATGACCTTAGGTATTTGTGGACACCCACCCTCCCCACAGAAGTCCTGAGAAATGACAAGGGCTGGGGACACTATCTACCAAAAATGGAAAGGAATGAAGATGAGAGAGCCAATCTAAATTCTGTAGGGTCAAATTAAAGAACAAGAGGCAATGGACATAGATTGAAATGCAACAAATTCCACCTAAATACAACAAATACTTTTTTACTGTGGAGAGGGTGATCAAGCACTGGCACAGGTTGCCTAGAGAAGATTAAGAATCTCCATTCATGGAAATATTCAAAAGTCAGCTGGACATGATAAGCTGCACCTTGTTTGAGCAGGACAGGGTGGACTAGATGATTTCAATAGGTCCCTTCCAACCTCACTCATTCTGTGATTCTATGAGTTGAGGACCCCCAGCTCTGAAAATCAGGATGAACCAGATTCTGATTTCAAGGGCACTGAAGTAAATCTTGGAAATCTGCTGCCTTTCCCTAAAGTCAGACCAAAATAGGGCAATAGGTTTCTCGGAGCACAATTCACAGCCCCCTACAAGCTTAAGCATTCATTGTGGCTTTTATTTCCAATGAGAAAAACAAAACCATTTTCTCTCTTAAAGAACTGAACAAAATTATTCCATCCCACATGAATTAAAGAAAGGAAAAAAAAGGACAAGCTTTATTTGAGCTTCTGCTTGATTTCTATGTGGAAAAAATTAGCTCCCGGGGCTCCTCTGTGCAGACATGCCCATTTTATACCACTTTTGAAATAGTCTGATACTACTAGAATGAAAAGTCATATCATTTCACTCAATCAACTACTATGTGAGTCAGAGAATAGTATGCTGAGCAACAAGGCCACTTACTTTTATAGTTTAAATCACACTAAGAGGAAAGCCCCCCAAAACTAAAGCTTTAACATAGTCCAACAACATGCACTTTGTTGTGTTATATTTGTTTGGTTTTCTTATATAAGGGACAGGGTAAGATAAAGGCAATTAAAAAAAGGAATTAAAATCTGGCATTACACTGAAGATTTAATACTGATTTTTATCCACTATAAAATCCAATGTAATCAGAAAAATAAAATTCCAACTACTACAAGTCAAGCATATTAAACAAGCACAGTTTATCTTCCCAAAAAGCACTGCATTAATCACCCTGTCAAGTAAAGTTTTATCCTTTAATGAGGAAAGTGTCATGAATTAAGAAAAGTGAAATGTCTAGAATAATAATTATAAAGAAAATGCATGAATGACTTACAGTAAGAGATATATACTTTTTTTTTTGAAGTGTGATAATAGGAGAAAGCAGAAAAGGTAGTAAAGCATAGTAAAGCCAATGTGAAAATGGAAATAGAAAATCAAAAGACATCATAAAGAAAATACATAGGCTTACTATAAAGACCTCAATCATCAGCCTCAAAGACAGCTGGGAAATATAAGTAGAAATTGC
>JANIJG010004977.1:14937-36479 GCA_024611175.1 Megaceryle torquata | reverse complement strand
AATTGCACAGAATTAACTTGGTGGAAATAAAAGTTATACACATTTCTTCAAAGTGTAGGATAACAAAGTCTAAATAGAACATGAAGCTCTCATCAAAAGCTCAGAGTAAAGTGGAAGAATTTCACAAAATTCCACAGCCAGGAACACACAAAGGCCATAAAAAACATACCAAGATTTTTGAAACATTTTCTGTTGTGAAATGCTCATTTAATAACATAAAAATATTTCATGAGAATGTCAGCACATTCAGAAGCTTGCTTTAGACACAAATAAAAATATTTTTATTCGATTTGAAAATCAGATAAAGTTTTATATTGTAAATCATTAAAAAGAAGTTAAAAAGTTGAAGCAAAACATTCAGCTGAAAAATATTTTTAAATGTTCTTATTCTATTTCTACTGAAACAAACTATTCTTAATATAGTACTTATGAAAGCACATCCTTCACAGCTCTTGTAATGTATGCTATACATAGTAAGGTTTCTAAGAAAGAATAGACAAAAATTCTAAAGAACTCATGACTCCATTGGTAAAGATTAAAAGCTTTTTTAAACAGTTAAGAGCTACAAGCAAGAACACTTCGAAGTGTTTCAGGTAAGATCTTCAGTAGACTTGATAGCATATTTTAATGTTGCCAAGCATGTACAGAGGCACTCTGCTATTGTTGAAATCAGTTTGGTTAACACAGCCTAAAATGATTCTCAAAAGTATGGTTTAATTCGAGTTAAGGAATTATTTCTAGATGCAAGTGGGAAGGAAATAAGTCATGCTAAATATCAACAGTTATTGAAGAACTAGAAGATGTGGTGGGTGACTGTCATTTTGTGGAAAAATGGAGAACTTCAATCTCTATTTTTAAAGGCATATTTTAGAGAAAACAAAAAAGTGGAATTTGGTGTACATCGATGCTTTCTGTATATATCTGTATGTGTAAGCAGGTGAAGAAGTGTTCTATATTAGTGATTTTTCCAACTTGTTGGAACGATATTGTTGAAAATTCTCTGTGACAATCAAATCATCAGTCCTTGTTGCCAACAGAACTCACATTTCCATTTACAAAAGAAATTTGACATGAATTTGGTCTCTTGTCAGATTTTTTGTAATATTTTGCAGAGAAAGAAAGCTGGTTACAAATTCACTGAATGAACTATTTGACACTGGCAAATATCAGTTTGAAGAAATCAAGATTTTTCATACAAACCTGCCAATTTCCACTGAAGCTTTTGAGAATAAGGAGGGAGAAAAAGATCCTCAGATCCCCTCATCTTCCATGTTCTAAATTACAAGGCCATACCTCCACTCTCTCAAATAATCCTAAATTCTATGGTGTATAACAGGTTGTGCTTCCCTTTACTACCTCTAAAGAGATCATTGCTGCCAGATCACTTTCTAGTATGGTTGGAAGTTGGGTTGACTTTGCCAGGACAATCTCCCCCATGTCACCCATGTAAACCCAGTGCTACTGTGCAAAATGAAGAGACAACGTTCTGAGCAACCTGCTCTAGTGGGAGGTGTCCCTGCCATTGGCAGGGGGGTTGGAACCAGATAATCTTTAAGGTCCCTTCCAACCCTGACAATTCTATGATTCTATGATTCTATGTGGACTGCCTGTCTCCCTGGCCCTGTGAGAACTACCCAGGGTGGCACATGCTTCACATCAGCAGGTGACAGCAAGGAGGTAGTAACATGTGGTCTCCTCTCTAGCCCATTATTTATACTACAGCAGTCTACCCTCCTTGCTTCTCCTCTTGATGGTGTCTGAATCTCTCAGGAGCCTAATGTCAAACACTATATAGGATGGCCAGACATTCCACAGTTTTTCTCTGGGATGTCTTATCAATGTGCATTGAGGTTGTAGAGGAAATGGCCTATGAGGTTTGAGGACAGGTCTATACAAATGAGGGAGTGATGGATGAGCCTCCATGAAACAGAGAGGCTGAGAACTGAGATCTTTTCATGCAGGGGTGATTGACTGGAACTTGCAACCTGTTTGGAGCAGTGGAGGCTGAGTATTGTGGGATACAAGGAGTTTGGAGGTGGGAGGGGACAGAGGCATTGCTGTTTCATCTGCACCTGCTACATCTGCACTTCAGAAAGCACACAGAGGGAATTGCCCCCCACCTCCTGGTGATGATTAGCATCCTTTATTTTATCTCTAGAAATACGTTAGCCTAAGAAGTAAATGTAACTGAGGGATATGGACTCTGGACCCTGACTCTTACTCATGAGATGTTGTAGTCTGTATGGCATTGCAATGTTAAAGTGAATTAATCCCCACAAACAAGTTTTTCATAAAGCTCTGCACTCTTCTAGTTATTCCCAGAACTGAGTCTGAAGAGTGGTGCATATGTATAGCTAGATTTCATATAATATAAATTCAATAAGTGTAGTCCTGTGTAATTTCCTTATGATTTGTTTATCTGGTGATGGGAAAAAAAAAAAAAAAACAAAACAGAACAAAAATTACCCTTTCTCTGTATTTTCACTGCCATAAGGATTAAAGCACCCTTACAAAAATCAGCCATATCCAGGTGTGTCTTTACATTTAGTATGTCAGATGTTAATTGTTGCCTAACTGTATTATTTTCTTACTGATCAAAAGAAAATTCTTACAGAGTCCTTCTGAGTTATCAGATTAAACCTAGTATCATTAGAATGTGAACTTTCAAGGCTTCCTGAAATAACTTTATTAATTCTTAATTCTTCACTGTTGATTCTATTCTCATTCTTAAAGAGGATTGGAAAATTCAGAATATTAGGACTCAAGAAATAAAAGACCCATCATGCCTACTGTGGTTCTCATTTATCTGGACCATGGAACAGGTCCATCTTTTATTCTTTATACACTATCCATCATGATTTTACTTCAAGAAATTGAAAACTTGACATGTTACACCTTGAATTGCTATAGAGAAACAGTACTCTATTACTGAAAAGGGAGAATATAATAAAGAAATCTAAGGGGTGATTCAACTACTAAAAAGTAAATCATTTGATCCCCAAGCAAGATATACACTTTCTCTTATGTAAAAATCCAGTATCCATGTTAACCTATGTGAGAAAATTATAGTGATGGAATTTGGTGAGTTGCTCTATTTGCCTATCACCACCTATATGACTGCTTATAGTTTGAAAACAACTCAGCAGCTGCATTTTTACAAGCCCAGTTTTACAGCAGAATTTATATAATTCATCCATGAATAAGTGTGACAGCAATTTATACCTTCTAATAAGTTCTTATCTTTTTTTCACAGGCTTTCTACCTTTAACAGCTCTTACAGTTTTACTAGAAAATAAAATGGAGATAATGTCATATAATCATGCACATATTAACCTGCAAAACTGTAACTGAGGGATTCACAAGACACTTTCTTCTTCCTGAAGATAACTTTAATGTGCAATATTTGTACAGAAGGATTGCTGCAAGTACAAAAGACAGGGTATTGTTGAACTGACTCCAAATCCTTCTCCGTAGACTTTGCTTAAAACCCCACATATCTGATTGTTTTGTCATTGGGAGTGCAAAATCAGAGGCAGAGTTTAAGATTCTCACACAACAGGATGTTCAAAGAAATATAAGAACCAGGGCTGGAAATTGTGGGAAGGCAGACAGGCAGGCAATACAGAAACTGCCCATGTGATACTCTGCAGATAAACATTCATTATGCCTGATTGTCTTAGTTTTGGTTTTCTTCTGCTGTTACTCTTGCCAGCTTTCATAGTGGTTTTGTGATACAAGCAGATTTCAAACTGAAAATCCATTTGCTCTCGCATTGCAGGTCTTTGTTTGAAATCAAAAGCCAGAAAGCATACAGTACTTTTAGGAAATATGACAAATGGAAAGTGTATCAGTTGTCATCTGAGCTTTGAAGAATGTATTGGAAAGGGTAGCTATCTCTAACTTCTGATTTATCTGACAGTTGGTCATAGTTAGACAAGATGGGAGGAAAAACGATGAAAAAAATACTTTGCTAGCCCTCTTGGCTGAAGTGGGCACCTCTTTAGGGAAGTAGAAAACAGCATCTTGACTCAAAGGAGAAATTTAAGACACCTCAAATTTTGTAAAACTGCATAAATTTGTAGCTCGTGTGTCATAGTTAAGCAAAGGTCAACTTAAAATTTGAGTGAAGTTAAAAAAAATCACTTCTAATCAATAATCCCAACTCAAGTTAGAATTAAAGGGTCAGAAAATGCAAGATTTTTCCATGAATCATCTGCTAATTGGGAAACCTTTTGTCATGTATGGTTTCCCCTTTACCCTTCCCTTCTCCTTTCCCCCTTTCATTTTCCTCCCCTTTCCTCCTGCTTTTTCCATTTTGCTCTTTTTTCCCGACCCCCTTCTCCACTTCCTTTCCATTCTTTGCCTTGTCCTTCTGCCGTAATATTATCGCACAGAACCAACCTCCAGTTGGTGAAAAATCATCTGACATTCTGAAAAAAGACAGTTCTTCCAGTTCATACTCAATACTTCAGTCACTGGAGAGAGCAGGGAACCATTGCAGTGCTAAGCATCATGGAGCCCTGGTAGCCTGGCTTTCTCTCCCTTTTTAAGGTCAACTATGTGAACATAAAAAAGGCAGAAACTGAAGTGATGCAGGGATTCTTACGAGTTCCTGCTTCCTACACAGAGAATTTTGAGGCTCTGCCATAACATCACTATCTTCTGAATTTAGATAAAAAAAAATAATAAAAATAAAAGTAAAAGGAGTAGAAAAACGTGGCAAAGGGATTAGGATTTATCCTGATTATTAGCCTTTATTAGTATATATTTCTCTCTGTACTCTTAGAATTGAGTATGTCAGGTGACAAATATGACAACATGAGGACTCTATGACTACAGTCATCCCGCACTTCCCTTAATCTTGTCTACATAGAATCCTATCCATTTATAACATACTCCTGAGTTTCATCAGTCTGCATCTCTAGCTCCAGGAGAGAGAAATACAAATCAGAAAATACTTCTTTGTATTTATTATTCCTAGATGAAAAATGTCCATGAAATGACAAACCCATTAATCTGATCTGACTTGGATTTTCTTTTTTTTTTTTTTTCTATTTTAGAAAGTATATTTACTGAGATTCTTGAGCTTAAGGGAAAAAGTTTAAAGATAGAGCTGGTACACAGCTTTCAATTATTAAAGCAAATGAAAGCAGAGCAGTATTTGAAAAAAAGAAACAATATTTATTAGCAATGATGGGAAATGTTCAAGCACATGGGAAAATAAACACACAAGGAATAGTTTGGAAACATATTTGGTTTCTCTCTAGGCAAAACAAAATAAACTAAACATTTAGCACAGATTTTAAAATTCAGGTAAGAAACCATCATTTTAACATTAACAATATTAACAATATATGTGTTAGCTGTACTTTTTCATAACTGTGAAAAGGCTTAAGGTTATTCTAAATCTTTATAGAAATATAAAAAGCTTCTCTCTCAAATCGAATCTGGCATCATTAAGATTTTTGGCACTAAGTTAGTCATAGCTGAAATGCCTGGATATCTGCCACTGTCTTCTCAGACTCTAAAATGAAAATAATAATTTAAGTTTTCTGTGGAAACTCAGGAACACAATCGCAAATAAAGACAGTCTCCATAGTTGTTCTGGGGACACAATGCTCTTCTTTATATATTTATTTATTATCTAGGAAAATAATAGCAGATCTGGGAGGAAAGATTCTCTCAAATAGATGGCCTAGAGGACTCTGAGAAACTATGTAATTGATATTTCATGTTGGTGATTTTTGTCTTGTTGGGGTTTTTGTTTGCTTTTTCTTTTCTTTTTTTTTTTTTTTTTTTAATTGAAGCCAGATTTGATAATAATTGGAACTCTTTTTTTTTTTGTGAACTCTTCAACTCTTATTTCTGAGTGGGTATGTGATGGAAGGAATTTCTGTAAATGAGCAGATATTTTAAAAGTATGTTGTGTAAGTTACTAAGTTACAGACACAGGGAAAGCTTGGAGAATATTCCATTTATGTAGGCAATTATGGGATAGACAGTTCTGATGGCTGATTCAGGTATAGTGGTGTTTGACTCACATCATAGAGTTTCACATAGAATTAGGTATATCAGTGTGAGTGAGAACATCACAGCCCTGTTTCTAACTGTCATATTAAATTCTTCTTTAGAAGGATATATCTCTCTCTTAAAAAGCAAACAGGCAATAACACCTGCAGGTATTAGCCCACCCTTGCAGCACAACAATCCAGCCTAAGAGAATGTTTAATGCTGACATCTAGGGACCAAATCCATTACTGATCATTGAGATTAAAAAAAGCTAAATGTTTTAACATTGAGTATCAGCAAAGTAAATCTGGATTTCTGTTAAGAAATCCTGCTGTGTAACCACCCTCAAAGAAAAGCAGCTAGCATAGCAGCTCTTTGAACAGATACCAACAATTGCCAGAAAAGTTTTGTGCAACAGAAAGCTGGGATAATATAAAGGTCATTTATGTTGATCTATTTTAACATTAATATATACAGTGTGAGTTCTTCATCTTTGACATGAACCTTTTTCTGCCTGGAAGTGGAACATACGTATTTCTAATGATGTGTAATTGTGCCAGATCAAAGGCATCTTTCCTCTGGGCAGGCACAGGTGGCTCTGAGGCTGTGTTTGTATTGCCTTTTTGTGAGGCAGATAGTGACAAATGCATTGTATATTAAATCCCAGCAGATTGAGGATTCTTTTGTTTCGTTTTGTGAGGGCTATAAATAAGCTGTGTGGCACAAAACAGACTGCTCAGCGAAACAAATGCACACACAGAAAATAAATCAGAGAAAACTTAGTGGTTTACAAATGGACATTTTCAACAGCATCCAAACAAAGAGGAAGAAAGGCTTTTTTACACAAATGAAAGAACAGCTTTACTGCTTTCTACAGGCACTTCTGGGAAGAAGCTTGTATCAAATATTCATGGTAGCCTCTTGTCTACACAAGTCTGGTTGATGGAGTAATAGTGTCGATTCACCTGGCACCAAAACTCAGCCATTTTCCCTTTCCCCATCCAGTAAATCTGTGGCTGTCAGTGATAGGAGCTGATGGGAAATGATAGCCTTATTGAGCTGCCTCATGAACTGTAACTCATTTGTTCTGAAGATCCAGACTGACAGCCCCTGCATTTCTCCCTTCCAGCGAAATTGAGTATAAATCACTTTATCATTTTTCCCCATGACAGTTTATCAGAATTCTGGAATTTTATATGAAGTCATAGAGGCTAGTGGTAGAAATAAGATTCAGAGTCGATTTTGTTGCTGGAGAGAACTGCATCTTGCAAGGTTTAACTTTCCCATAAAAAACCCTGCCATTTTACTTCTACTAACCAGACATGTGCATACACATATACACACACACATACCTGACATGGTGACAGGGATGGAAAGCTAATCAGGCTCACTCCTACTGGGCAAATAATCTAAGTTTATAGCTCCCAGGAACTTACAATTTACAATTACTTTCATTTCTTGGTAAGTTAATGTCTCCTTTTGACTTTAAAGTCAAATATATTCCCTAAATCCTAATTAAGTCCTAATATATTCCCTGTCAAAAAAAACCAAACAAACAAACCAAACAAACAAAACCCAACCAACCAAAGTCCTTCACTACACAATACTCCTTCAGTGGAAAAGAAACCCTCTGGTCTCTCTTGTTTCCATTCGTGATCCATTGCATAAAAGTGCAAAACAGAAAAATAGGGTGGGTATACTAAAAGTATTTATGTAGATTGATGTTCTAAGATTGAAACTGTTTTATGAATTTGATATTTAGAAAAATAAAAGACAATCACCTACAATCAGAATTATATAATGTCAAAGCTACTTAGTACAGGATGGCCAGCCAGTTAAGTTACTGATTTATCTTCTTTCTAAATCCTCTTTGAGTTGATATGCAGTATGTAAATATTATTCATTAATTTCAGAACTAAAGAACTTGCTGTCCTTAAGCAAATAGCCATCTCTATCAAAAATGTAAAAAATACCAAGCTAGGTCTACAAAGTCTTTACATGAAGCAACAAAGGACAGAGAAACTTAGAAAAATACACAGGCATGTAAAGTAAAATGATTTACAGTGCTGATTTTACTCATTATAGCTTCAAGAACACTTAGAGATTTGATGACCACTGCCTAGGAATACAAGGCACAGCAAGGAGCCAGATTTCCTTGTTTGATTACATTGAACCAAAACACATCTTCTTGGGTCCCTGAAAGTGGAGCACACAAGATGACCTAAGATGGATATTAATTTCTTTTGTGCTCTAAGATGAATTAATTTCTCCATATGATTATTTTTAGCTTTTGAAGTTATTACAAAAAAATTTATTATCTTGATCCCTATGGGTAGGTAGTCAAGCATGTAAATCCATCTATATAGGTGACAGGACAGGAGGTAATAATTTATCTAGGTGGATAAAATAATGAAGTCATGTGATCTAATGTGTTCCCTGTTCATTGCATTTCTTTTGGCAAGGTGCAGTTCTGTGGAGGTGGACCTCACAGAGACCTCTCTCTACCAGCTGCACTGACCATGGCAAAATTCACAGTAGGAAACACATTAACAAATAATAAACTAAAGCTACCACAGTACATAAGATGAATCAAAACTGAAACTATTCAGTCACTAACATTTAGACCACAATGCAATGCATGCCTAAGCCTAGTTTAAAAGTCGTTCTTGACGACTAAAAACTTCATGCAACAAGCCACCAACCTGTTCCCTTTAGAAGGCATGATAACACCAGTAAGTTACAAGTGAAAAAGTTTCAAATCTGATACTCGTAACAAACCAGGTAATGAGCATGTGTCTTAATTATTTTAAATGACTGAATACTGACATCAGCTGCCTGTTCTCTACTCCCTTAGCACTGATTACTGTCATTCTTAACACTGACCAGGGCAGCAGAAACCTCCCCCACTTTTCCTTATTAAACTCCATTAAATGTTATTTCATCTGCTTTTGTATCAGGGTACATGTATCATTAGACAATGGACACTTGCTCGCCCCATTAACTCTACTAATGACATGGAGATTTGCACAGCTGATAGATAGGTACCCTAGAAGAATGTGCACACAGTATCCAGAAAAAAAAACCCAAACACCTAAGACAAATATGAATCAAATGTAAACTAAAAATACAATAGGAAGATCCCTGAGAGATCAAGATTTGGGCCATAAGTAACACTTCATTAAGTGTTTAAAAAATTTTGTAATAAATACAACACTAAAGGTATTAAGAAGCAACTTATATCCATGACATGAACCTAAACAGAGAGTGGATCAAATCTGAATGGATTTGGATCATTAATGGTGTTACTTGCAGAAGAAGAAGAAGAATATGTATAAAAGTATCTATGTTTTTTTCTTGGGGGGGGGAGTGTTTGTTTTACATTGTAAAAATTAAAACACATGCAAGGAATTTCAGTCAAATGTTTTCATTTTCATTTTTTACTACTGAAATACAAATTTTTAAAATAATCCTGATGGAAATTTCCTCTTAAATAAATCAACACATAAAGTTCAGTCTAATGCAGACTTCAGAGCTGTAGGAAGAAACTATTTCAGAAAGACAGCTGAACAAAAATTTGTAAGAAATAACATTGTGGGTTATAAAAAAGGACATACAAACTGAAAGGGATTTTTTTTCCCTGTTCATAAAAATCCAGGCTATCCATAGAAAATGCTACACATAAGCAGATTTAGTGCATCTACATAGCTGTCTGGTTTCTGAAAATACTGTAAGGCTCTTATGATTCTGCCTTTAACTTTCTTCAAATATGCTGACACTGTACATTACCCTTAAGTTAAAAAAATAAAGGCAAGTAAGCAAATGTCCAGAAAACACACTGCCCTGCAACTGTCATAAGGTTATTGCTGTTTTCATGCAGAGAATTTAAGGGTTGTTGAGATGAAAAGGAATTATAGCCAAGTCACTTAAGTGTCATGAATTTTCCACTGTGCTTCAGGCATGCTTTTTGGGAGCTTGTGTATGCCTTGATAATCGCTTGACCTTCATGGATTATTAAAATGGAATTTTATACAACGAAAACACTGATAAATTTGACCTAAACAGCATACTTTGAAAGGGCTATGTTTAAACATGCTAATTGCAGCAGTTTTATAAAGCAAAATGGCATCGTAATTGCAGGGAGGATTGAGATGATGGCTATCACACAATGGGATGCAACATGTCTGTCTTAGCATTTTATGGAAGGCTTTTCTTTCTTTGGGTAGCTGATATTCTTCCCTGCATTTATTTATGGATTGGAGGACACACAAGAGAAACAAAATGTGTCTGTCTTCAGATGCTCGTCTGCTCCCACCCTAAAGTGAGTCAGAAGAGTAACATTTCTTAGCATATTAAACAGACTGCTTTTCCTTTCATCTATGTTCCAGATACAAATATGTATACTCTGAACACAGTTTCACTGCTGGTGAAATGATAGCCCTGAAGCACAACAAAAGTACCAGAAAAAGGAAACATGTAAATGTTATCAAGGCAAACTCATCTTTGTTGCTGTAGATGAATTGTAGGTGCCTCGTGAGGGTCATGGGTTGTGATCAGTGAAAAGGACTCTCAAATTTCTGAGACAAAGCACTGCAATTCAACTATATGAAAAAGGCATCTTGATATATAGGGAGAGAAAAATTGCAAAGTTACTTCTGTGAAGAGAAAATAGATGTTTAAAGAAAGGAAAATCCAGATAGATTTTGGAAAGATTATCAGGCTGCAAAGCGACAACTGTCAGAAAATAGGGGCTTCAAAAATATCTGGAGTTCAAAAACAGAAAGGGCAGATAATACAAAATCCTTGTACCTTTACGTATAGGTAATCTGGACAGAAACATTACACTTGTTTCATAATTTATTTATTTAGTCTTGTTAATTCCTTTAATTTGTTTCATTTTATCTTTGCTGCAGAATCCATCTTTGCAGGACACCAAATGAGAAGCCTGTTTAAACAACAGATTCCAGGATTTCCTAACCTGGAAGGTGTTTGCTAAGTCAGAAATGAAAGTGGGGATGACTTCCATGACCCTGTGATTAGGCTTCCCATATTATCACAGAGTGCCTCTATTCTCATCTCTCCTCTGAATTCTGAGTGGAACCACTCCTGTGGGCTCCACTTTTACTTCAGCTGTCTTAGAAGTGAGATTTGAGTTAAAGTTTTTTTTCTGATAGTATGACCTGTATCTCTCCCATGACTCTTACAGGTTGATAATTTTGGGATTCATGTAAATATATCTCCATATCTATAATTCATATATATATGCATATCTATGTATATCTGTAGACCTCTTTCCAGATTCTCTGAACTGTAGAAATTGTCCCGCAAACAAAGTCTTTTCCTTTGGTAGGACTATGGGCTTTTTTCCTATCATCGATGGCCAACAAAATAATGAGTTACAAAGTTCTCATACACCTCCCTTTGGGACCCTTTTGCTTTGTAAACATATTTTAGATATTGGCTCTGTCATATATCCATAACTGAGATATATTGTCTAAGCACTTCAAATATCATTCCATATCTAGTCCTGGATTCAGGCTCACTTAACATAATTATATCCATCAAATATTAAGTCTTCCTGGAAGCAGATCTGAACAGAAAATAGTTCATTTGCCTGTGGCTGCTGCTGCTGATGGGAATGCCTCACCATCTGTGTCTCTTCAGGTTGTGATCTTGTCAGCTCTCATAAGGTAAGCAGATTCTGGCCTGCATAATAATTGGTTGGGAACGTTCCAAAGAAAATCCCAGGTGCTAAGGAAAGTAGCACTGGTGATTCAGTATTTGGCATTCTTCCCTCTGTTAAGCAGCAGACCAATGTCTCAGCATAATATTGAGAAACCTTTGGTGGTAACTCAGTGTGCCAGCTTCCAGGGGAGACACAATCAGTGAAGACAAGACTTGCAGTTATGAAATATCTGGGGAGCTTCTTGCAATGTGAGAAGGGAAAACAGCATTTTGGGATATAAACTCAAGATTTTGCTTGTGCAAAAAACTGCCAAGTTGGCTGGAAGGATTTGGTACGTGCCATCATAAAGACTGGTTTAGATCACTGAATGAAAAACATGGGCACCCAAGCTTATGTGAAGTGTTTCGGGACAATTGTTGAAAACTTCTCTGGACTACTGTTGGCATTAGCTCCCAGTTACTGCTGTTGGCATTCTTCCTAGAATTATAGGCCAGAGTTTTTAGTTGTAGTGTAATTGGACTATTAAGCACCCTTAAAATATGTAATTTAGATAAAAGAACAGCTCCCATCAGATCAAGGAATAGCCAGGGTGTTGAAATGCCTGAATTGTCTTCTTGTTCTGTTAATGTTGTGCCAGTGGCAACCCATTTGCAAAGAAAGCTGGACAGCCTTATCAGGATGCAGTTTGCACAACTATTTCTAATCTATTAACGTGATGCTTCAGCAGAGTACCTTAGCATGCACTGGTTTCTGATAATGAGTTTTAATTCATAATTACTACATTGCTTGCAAATGAAATTTCATCGGGGTGGAAAAAAGAGTGTCCTTATAAAGTCTCTACATACTATACATACTCTTTTTATCAAAGGAATGGCTGATCCAAAGGCAAATTTATAATTATAAAGGCAGCCTTCAAGAGAGCACTTCTCTTATTTTAGGCAGAGACTGGATACTGTGGAACAATTAAGTTACATCACAAACAGAAATACTGTGCTACTTCTTCAGAGCTTAACCAGCACTCTGTGGACTTGATGCAGCAGTGGGGCCAAACTAAAAGTTGTGTATGACCATCTATTCATATTCTGTGTAATACTACCTTCACAAAAGGACAATAAGTAGGGACTTCTTTTCCAAATGCCTGAATGTCTTTAAAATTCAGTAGCATCCCTTCAATTAGGGTAAAGTTGGCTGTGTTTATTTCTGGAGATATATGTAAATCTATATGGAACTGAACATTTTGAATACAAACATTGATTATAACGTATCCTGTATAACATTTAGTAGACCACTTCTTTGATAGCAGGACAGTGAGAACAAATCTGAAGGACAGACTGAATGGGAAGCATAGCCATACATGTGTTCTCTATGAAAATGTACCAGAAGAAGCTATCGACATGAAAAGGTGGCACATAGTTAGGTAAACAGGTATTGAAGACATGAATTATCATTAGCCTTGTGAATCCATCAATTATCAACATTTCATTTTCTGAAGAGAAAATTGCATGTATATATTATAGAAATAATTCTTCAGAGAGATGCAAATTAAACATAATTTTAGACTTTCCATAATTTTTGATTCTTATGCTGAGTATATACTAAGCAACATAACAAACAGATACCCCATGTGTTTCTCCAATCACCTTGACCTAAGGAAGATGGAAGTGGGAGATAAATGTGCAGTGGAGTGTCATGTTTTGGCAGTATTATTGATGTTATGTTTGGAAAGGACTGTTGTATGCACATTTCCTCAAAAAACATGTAGCTCTGTATTTATACTAAGAAAGAAGAAAGTCAAAGATATACTATCTTTGCAAAGGGCTGCTGAAGCTTGTGATGGCTCCTTAAGAAGCTCATTCTAATACCTTCCATTTCCTATTGTTTGTTAAAAATAGTGATATTCTTTGCTCTCCCAGGAAGAGAAATTACAATTAAACAGGTTTGTCATGTTATTAAGATCAAAGAAAAAATGGAAGAGAAAATTTACTTTCCTTGGTACCAAAACTCTCTTCTTCCCTCAAAACTGTCTGATGTTTTCCTATCTTAAATATGCCAAGGGACGTGATTAACCTTCACCTCTACTCTGAAGTGGCTGAACAGATATTACTGAAATCAGAGTAAGAAAAATATTCTATCTTAATTAATTAGGCTTCAGTTCCTTCGCACATCTTATATTATAATGATGTCAAGTCTCTGAAATATCTTCTAAACACTGAATTTCTACAGAAAAGAAGATAGAGAGGAAAAGCACTCCTAATTTTGCCTATAAAAAAGCTAACATGGTACAAGATATTTTTTGTTCTTCCGGTCTTTAAAGAATAATACAAGTCTAACTATACAAACTAAACAAATTATCTAAAAATATATAAGCATAGTAGCTTATGGAAATTATTCTGCTTATGGGGGCCTTCTTTTTAACCCTTTGTTGACATTTTTATAGTATTAATTTGGTTAATTTTATTGATTTTGTGAATGTAGTTTTTAACCAGTTTTTCCAACCACTGCTAATGAAATTAGATTTAAGAAAAACTAGTCTACTCAAGAGAAACTAGTCTGACATACAACAGCCTAGAACATCCAAGAATATTCTGCTGTTATTTGCATTGACACACACAATACTTTATCCATGGTGAAGTGGCTGTTGCTTGCATTAGCTCTAAGTCTCGACTTTCACCTACTTTTTACTATTATAGTACCCAAACCTTTAAAGTTAGGATATCAACATGTATTGTTTCTCTATGTTACATTGCTAATATTTCTATTTAACATTGGGGTATAAAAAAAGGAAGGGAATATAAATACTGATAAAGAAACATTTTTTTTTTTCAGCTTTGGAATTGAGAAACAATTAAAATAAAGGAAAGAGGACTGAGAGACAGCACTGTAACATAAAAATTCTTTCCTTATTCAGTCCAAAAAGCAAATTGAAATAAAGAAATATATATTCTTTTCCACTACAGCTGTCTGCCTGAAAACACAGATATTGTGGGCAATTTTTAAGACAGGTATATACAGTGTCATTGTTTAATCTACCTCCAGAAGAATATTTCCTAAATAATTTTACATGAATATGATACTTCTAACATGATAACTGTAACTAGACTTTGATAAACAGAGCTCTCAAGGAGTTCAAGTTTCCTCACTACCAGGATATCAACAGCCAAAAACCTAAATAGTTTATAGTCTCTGTCTGCTTGTGAGAAACTGCTTTAAAACATGCCCCATAGAGATCTAAAATCCTATGGTGCATTTGGATTAGATTTAATATATTGTCAGTTAGGAAATAAAAAGAACTTAAAAAAAAAAATCCTTTATTTATTAAAGTATAGATTATGACTTTTACATTTTCTAAAAAGAGGAGCAGATTTCCTACATACTAGATCAGTAAGCAAAGTATTGTAGGTTCATGGTTCCTCTTTCTACCTCAGTATAGTCAGGAATGTACTGGGGACTGTTACAAGCTTTAATTTTGTGCCCTATTCCCCTGTCTTATTTTACAGAGACTAACTCGCTCTGACCAGCAAAGTCCAAAACTGTAGCTGATGATTTCAAAGATATCATCATTAATATTGGAATTAAAACATAATCTAAACACAGATGTTACATTAACAATTTTCCAGTATTTACCTCCAGTTTTGGAAACCTAATTTTAGATTCTGTGGTGGCCTTATGAACAATAATTGTAACTGGAAATCCATTTAAACCAGGACAGCTTTTCTAATTACAGAACCTTGAAGTTTGCAGCACAGTGAAATGATGAAATAGTAAAAGAAGCTGAGTAAAACTAAAGGGTAAAACCAAAAACCTCCCAAAATTCATGTATCACCCCATCAGCCCTGAACATGTGGCTCTGTGATGTTGTTTGCAGACAAAACTTTATCATCCTCATTCAATTACAATTGAAAGCTAATACATTAATAGCACTGATGTAAAAAGCAGACTGTTATGGCTACAGTAATAACATTGAGTCAGATAGTTTCCATGGATAGCAAAGAGGTACAGTTTAAGGATAGAAACTGGATGAAGTTCTATGGTGTTTCCCAGGGTGAGACTATTTAGCTTTCCAAGTTAAATAGTTGTCTTCAAAACATGAAGCTGTTTATTGAAATGCAGAGCACACTTCACAAAGTCAGACATGGCACTCAGGTCTACTGCTAAGGATTCGCAACAGCATCTGGCCAGAGATAAGCACTACTAAATGCAGACTAATTTTGGATGCAAGGCAAACATAATTATAGACAGAGCAACTGGCAAGTAGGTCTCAGCTAAAAGTGTGAACTAGAACTTCCCTAATGACTGACCAGTATGAGACACTTGTTTTAAAAAGATGAAATTCAAGGACTTTAGACTTGTTATTTAGAAATTTAACTTCTCCAGTATATGTGTTAATGTGCTTTATAATGAATAGGCTAAAGAAAAAAAAAAAAAGTGTCAGATTCAGAAAGCTGAACTGGATTCTTCTGCTGACAATCTCAATTTTCTATAGCTTGGGAAAGGAATCATTATTCTTCAAACTTATCAATTGCAATTCATCTTCAGGTTACTTTAACCCAGATCTCAGATGAAAATGCATTAACAGATCACAGATAATTCAATGCTATTCAAGACCAATCAACAAATAAGACATATAGACAGAAAAACTACTACATTAGTACATACTGAATTCACTTAAAAAACCCCAAAAAAACACCAAACAAAAACCCCAAACCTTGAACCCATTTCAAGGAATTTGTAAGCCTATTGCAATTACATTCTGCAAAGCATAACATCTGAGCCTTTCTCAGGACATGGAATCAATATTGCCTTCAGAATAGATGGGTGGTTTTATATGTGTTGTTTTGTTTGTTTGTAGTTTTTTTTCCTTTTTTATTTTAGCAAGCTTACAGAAACTTCTAATGAAAGCCACATGTTCATTCCCTAATAGCAATAAACATTAGAAATTTCCTAAGCCAAAATGTCTTTAGGAGAATTCTGAACCAGAGATGATTCACAGATTTAATACAATGAGAACTACATTAAATAAGTTATTGCATGTTATTTCATATAATTCTTATTAAAAAGTTTTAATTGACAGTATTTTTATCTGTAAAAATAACTTGATTAAGCTTTGTATGTGTACATGTACATGAACAGGGGTTAGCAGCTGCTCAAGGTCACATCTGCTACAGATCCTCAACTGTGGCAGAATATGGAGATAACATTTGACCACCTCCCAAATTTATTTATGTCTCTTATTCATTGTAATACACTTTAAATAAATCTGGATAATGATATAGATTTTGTTCACACTTTTCTTCTTCCACACAGAAAACAGGGCTGTTGCACCATATTTTCAGTCCCTGTATATAAGGAGATTTGCTGATTTTCAGTGGACTGCAGTGTGACCTCAAAATCAAAGGACTTCCAAGATAATGGCACATTTAAAGAACTCTTTGTCCTCTAATTATTTTCTAAGATCAAGATGGCAACAAAATGTATATCCAATTAGCTGGTAAAATAACATTACAAATCGTAGCTACTCCCTTGTATATGTGCCAATATAATTGATTTCACAAGAGAATGCTGCATTTGTAAAGTGAAGAAATGGAACTTTATTTTCTAAAGTGAACTACTGAAAGGGCAAGAACAGTCATGAAAATATTAGATTTTTTGAAGTTCTTTTTGAAGTGTTTTGGATTGTACCATTTTTCTGGTTTTCTTTCTTCAGTGTGACTACAGAGGGTACCATTTGATGTAGTAATCTAAAAAAATAAATAAAAAATTGGAGACACTCCAAATCCATACTTAATCCAAATCCATACTTAAAGACATACTTAAAGACATCAGAAATGTTTCTGGTAATACCATGCAACTGTTGCAACTATTCTGCAGGAGGAAAAGCAAAATACTGTGTTAATGTGTTAGTGTCAATTCAGAATGAAGATGTCTGCTTAGGTGATGTGGAAAGCATAGGGGCTCCATGGCATTCAACAGAGTGTGTTGCCTGGTGAAACTGCCTTACTCTGGTTGAGGGTCTGGCCCTGAGACTACAACTGTACAAGGACCAGGACATTGGCAACTAAAGATTCAGAATCAGTAAGTATCCTATAGTGCCTTTTCTAAATATCTTTAAGTCTGTCTGATCCTTCATCATTGAAAGCAATACATTCTGTGTAGTGATCTTCATCCATCTTCATGGTCTCCCTGGTGCATATATTCTGTGATGTCCTGCCATAACAGACAGGACAGGGGTAACAATACTGACATGACAGATGCTTTAAAAAAACCACAGGACTGAAAGGGAATATCTGAGCTATGGGGTGATTTATCTGAGATATGGGGTGATTTAATGGAGAAGAGAAAAGTTTAAGGAGGCTCTAACCTTTCCAGTAGCATTATCAGTATGCATTCTGTCATGTGAAAAGTAAGCAATATCCAGCCTCTCCATGCGTATTGTAGGCAGTCTGTCCTGTGTGGGATAGCCTGTTCTGTGGCCTACAAATCTGAGTCCTTTTAAAGGACGTACTACAGAAAACTGTACTTTCCATTCTACATGGAGATCTAAGGCTATTTTTATAAAATATCATGTAGAGGGAACAAAATCCTGTAATTATCTATTGGAACATATTTTGTAAAAAATAGACAAGATGACCCAAATAATTACAGTCCGGTTAGCTGAACTTCTGTTCTGGGCAAAGTCACAAAAAAGCTGATGCAACATAAAATACCAAAGAATTAAATGATGGTAGCATAATTAGTACCAATCAGCACAGTTTTGTGGAAAATAGATCTCGTCAAAACTTCTGATGAGGTGACAAGTTCAGTTCACAGAGGAAACAGTGCTGACATAATACAACTTCTATAAGGGCAGTTGTTGGCACAACATTGATATAAAAAATTAACACTATACAAAATTCCTTGTATCGTGTACTAATCATTTGAAAGACGAGTTCACTAGCAAATCTCAAAAAGCAGCTGTTGAGAACAATTGTGCAAAGAGCAATTTCTGGTGGGCTAGTGCAAACATCTTGACCAATTAATATCCAATATTCATTTATCCAGAATAAATAGTACACTCACATTGACAAAAACATGCAGTTAATACAAAAATGGTGGAATGATGAACGGAAATGAGGAGCAGCCAGTGCTACACATATACCTGAATTACAGAATAAGCAAACTTTTCAAAGAAATACATTTTAATATCATACAATGAAGAACTATGAAGGGAAGCCACAGATTTTATGATGAAAGCCCATTCATCAGAGAGATTTAGGAGTTGCACTCTTTTAAACTTAACCTAGTAGTTTAATAGTAGTAAGATTTATAGTTTAAGCTTGGTAAAGATGATCTAGTACGAGTGGTGCAAGAAGGAGGACAATATAAATATGAAAATTTTTGATGATGGAAATGCTAAATTTATCAAATTTATAACAAGATGTACAGGCTGGAAGTGGAAGCTAAATAAATGTGGATGAGATAGGAGTTATTTTTTAACACTAGAGATACCTACTTAGTAGAAAGAGAAGAATGGATTTTCCAACACTTAAAATCTTTTAGAATAGAATGAGTTTCTTTTTATAAAGTAAGAAGAAGCTTCATCAGAATTTGAAATACCACTCGTTGAAATTCAAAGGACTGTTATTCAAAAGATCAAACTAGCAGATCATAATGGGCTCTCACAGTCTTAAAATGGATTACTTACATCTCAGATTACAAGTATGTAATTTTCAACACGAGAGTACATAGCAAGTATAAAAGAGAAATTGTCATAACAATTCAAGAAATACCTTTGACCTTTTTACTGTCCCTCGACAAAATATAGGCCTATTTTCTCCCTCAGCAGGAGTTACCCTTTTAATGACTTTGTCTGACAGAGAACATATCTGCTAGTGTAAAGTTGGACTGAATGAAAAGATTTTTCCATATAAAAGCAGCAGAAATTCAGGAATATCATATTTCTGGTAAGCCAAGTCACATTATTTTTAAACAGGTTACTTAAGATTGTTATCTTTACAGTTACAATAAAAACCTACATCCTTCTCATTTAAAAATATTTTATAGCTCTTACTGTACAGCATTCAACCTCTCTTGGAACACTTCCAGCTCTCTTTTTTCCTTACCTTTTTATTTTCTCCCATGATAAAATTTTCACAGGTAGGTGAATGCTCACAGTCTTGCTACACATTTTATATATATTAAAACACATTACAAGTATGTTTTGACATTTGACAAGGGAAAGACTTACAAACCTGTCTACCTGTTCGTATTTGTACCAACAGTGTAATGAGGCAATGAACAGACACTGATTTTGGCAGTAAAAACAGAATGCCTCAGAAAATCAGATCTGTTGAGGAAATGTATTTTTTATATTTATGCTTTTCTGCATAGAATATTTTTTACACCAGTTTTTATCACATTGAGCCTTCCACCTACATTGTGCTTGTGCTGGTGTGTGTACCAAACAGAATTCACACCACACACAACCCCTCAGCATTCTCACAGGTACATTTCCTATGCAATCAACAGAGCATTGTATACAGTCAGCTCTGAAAAACAAGTTAGAACCACCTCCAAATTCCTATATTCATTATTTGAACTACCTAGAAGAATGTCTTAGGCAAAGAGATGAAACATGTAAACCTTTCTATTGGAGGACTTAAGAAAACTTCGATTAAGCCCACTGAACAATTCCGTGGCTTTTGATTTTGGTGATTAAGATGTAACTTTGGCTATGAGATATTATCCTATGTTAAAAAAGTTTATTGCACTTTTAACAGCACAAATCTGAAAATAAAAAGTTACGTAATAGTTCATCTACATGGAAATATATTCAATGGACTTTCCAATACTGTGCATTTTTACTGCCATGAGTATTATTTTGGTCTAAAGTGTTAAAAAATTACATTCCATGAAAAGGAAAAATTTTAGTGTTAGCCATCAAATCCATTCTCTGACAATATTTAGATATATTTAGTGTTGCAGCATTGGAATATAAATATTTAATTTTTCTATTTTGCGTGTGTTGAGAAGATTTCTAGCAGTCCAAAAATTTACTAACAATTACCACTAAGATGCAGACAGGTTTTCCAGATACAACATCATTTCAATGTTGTAGCCTAAATCAGCAACGGAAGCATCATTTTATCTTCTGGCATCATATGTGCATTTCATATTAGAAAGCTGGAACAAAGCCATGAAATAACCTCTTCTAAGCCAAGCTCTGTAAATGCAGTTTTAGATGTTTTTTTATATATGGCTTAAAAAAATAAAAAAAATTAAAAAAATTAGCATTAAATTCAAGGTCTAATTAGTCATCTCTGGTACCTTTTTATCAAAAGAGATTTCCTTCAGAAAAATAAGATAGTGTGACTTATTAGGATTTTCCTCTCCTAGCGTAATATTTATTTTAAATGCATTGCCTACCATTTAAGCTCAACAATTCATGTCAAGGCACTGAACAGAGAAAATACTGTTACATTCAATATTTTCTGAATTCTGCCACTATGCATCCTTTTTTTAATGTTTCAATGAAATTATTTTTAAAAATGAGATTTATTCTAAAAGATCCTAAAGTATGTATAGTCTGAGTACTTTGTGCACTTAGTCATTAGAGACAAAACCTGAAAATGGGACTGTTGAAGAGAAGGTATCTTAGTATTCAAGGGAAGGTATAAAGATATTCTCAGCAACCGTTTCAGATTCAGGCTCAATGCTCTCTATCACTCTGGCCTAGCATTCGTTCATCTCCACCACATCACATATCAACAGGTTCATGCAATGTGGCTACATTTACTTAGTCTTCAAGCCTATATTGTTGAAAGAATAACTGCACAAACTACATTTTAACAGTGAAAAAAAAAAAAAATTACGC
>JANIJG010004977.1:1096-14837 GCA_024611175.1 Megaceryle torquata | reverse complement strand
ATTCTAAAAGATCCTAAAGTATGTATAGTCTGACTACTTTGTGCACTTAGTCATTAGAGACGAAACCTGAAAATGGGACTGTTGAAGAGAAGGTATCTCAGTATTCAAGGGAAGGTATAAAGATATTCTCAGCAACCGTTTCAGATTCAGGCTCAATGCTCTCTATCACACTTGTTCATCTCCACCACATCACATATCAACAGGTTCATGCAATGTGGCTACATTTACTTAGTCTTTAAGCCTATATTGTTGACAGAATAACTGCACAAACTACATTTTAACGGTGAAAAAAAAAAATTACGCAAATTCCCCCCTTCCCCTCAACACTTTCAGTATTGAGATCAGGTATGGCAATAACTTGTATAATAACTTCAAAGACCAGTAATTAAGTGGGAGCAAGCATGCTTCAATCTGTTGGCATTAATTCTCTGGACATTATCTTCCAATGGTGCCTTAAAGTGAATATAATTGTGCTCAAAAATAGCTTATTAAAAAAAAAAAACCAACAAAGTATTAAATCTCTATCAGGAAAATGCATGAAAAACAGTATCTCCATCTTGAATAGCTAGAAGTCTGTCACAGATGGAGCACTCAGCTCTAGCATAAAGCTCACAATTTAAAAACTTCAATAGGATACTGTCTGGTAGTAGAACTACCTAGTATTAGATGGGTTAGTGGTGTTTTTTTTTCCTGGTGTTCCACTGCACCCTTCAACCTGGGCATTAGGACATGACTAAACTAAGAATAGTACATGACAGAATAGGAAAAAATAAGTAAAAATATAAAATGTCCATAACTTAACATTTTCCATAAGACTTCTGATTACATTCCATGGTTAAACATCAAGAAACCAGAAATCGATTTCACTTTGCTTTATCCATATGGTCCTTTAAATCTCATAGTGTTTGATTCAGAGTTAGAATAAGCTATTTGCCTTGTTATTCTGTGTAGACTGAAGAAATTCTAAGCAACAGCATTTTTATTAAATCATAAATTTTACATATCTGGAAGAAAGGAGTTTAAACAACTTGTAATCATCAAATTGATTTCTCATTTTAAGCATGCTGTACTTATTACATTATTTCCAGTAAGGTAAGAAATAAATCTGAATGCTCTCAACAGTATTTTGAAATGTTTATACATTTGGGAAGGTAATCCAAAATGCTCTTTCATTTGCCTTTCTTGAAAATTCAGTATGTCTTTTCAAGGACTGGTTTTAATGAAATTGAAATGCTTAAAGAAATTACGGGAATCCACTAAAAGTAGAAATCATTCACTTGCAAAATTATACCTTTTGCATTTATTAGGATATATGTTTACTAAGATTTTATGGTGGTTGTAATGCTGAACATCACAAATGTTTCATCTGGGTTAGAACATTAATATGCCTAAAATTGCCTTCCTTTCCCGAGAAGACACAATACATCAGTTTAGATTTATCAGAAGTATTAGTGTAAACCAGTGAAAAAACAAACAAAACAAAACACCCAGAACAATTAAATGTGTTAACAGCTGCGGTAAAATAATATTATTTAGTAAAAAAATAATTTCTGATTAACTTCCTGTGGCCTTTGTTTCTGTTTTAGCTCTCCCCACAGAAAAAGTATGGATGTTACTGTTGATCCAACAAGGCTCTGAATTGTTCAGTGTGTATGCAGAAACTCTCACTCCTTTAGTGAAGTTTCACTGTGCTAATCCCCTTGGAATGCAGCATTTATCACCTACCAAACAAGTGTAAAATATTTCAGTCCAAGAGGATTATCACCGCTGTCTTCCTCTCTGCTCTACTGGAGCAGAAGAGGAGAGGGAGGGAAGCTAGGCACGGTGATTCACCAGCTACAAAAGCAAAAACAAGTAATTACAAGAAAATTCCTAAATAATTTTGGCCAGCTGCCTCTGTCCCTCAGTTTTTTTACTGTGGGGTGGTTTTTTTTTTCATTGCTGTTTTTGAAGGAAATATTTAAAAGCAACAAATCAAAAGATGTCATATTTCCTGAAAACAAAAAAAAAAAACAACCAGGGGAACCATAGCTGAAATTACAGCCCTGACACTGTAAGGGTAAAACAGATACTGGAGGAAAATTTTCTGTGCTCCAAGAAACTGTGACAGTCATTCAGCCCTCATTCAACCATTCTGGCATCCCTGTTCCTTCCTCTTGAACAATTTGATTAATTCCTTTTATTTTTTATTGTTGAAACAAATGAACAGACCTGAACACTGTAGTTAATACTGGGGTTCACTGTGGTTTCTGACAGTAGTATGATATTCCTTGCCTGGTGAGCTGTTCCTTCCCTAGGAGATCTTAACGTTGTTTTTTTCAGTGTTGAGCTGATGTTTTCAGAGAGCTAGTCACATGATAGACCTTATTTCCTAAGTAATAACAGCTAATTTAGAGTCTATCTCTGCATATTTATTATCAGGATCAAAATTGTCATATCAGCACTACTTTGTCAAATACAGATTATGAGATCACTCTGCAATTCTAACAAGAGTGTTAATTTTGACCAACCTGAAGCTTTCTGTATACTCAGCTCTTACTGTCACCTCATTTTATTAATCACTTTTGCTTGACCAACACTGAATATTCTACTGAAACAAAGGTTCTAGCACAAATCCTGCTGGAATGGATTTTCCAGTTCTTCCCTTGTGAAAATTATGTCTTCTGTCTTTCTATATACTTACTAATTACCAAGTAATAATTAACTCTTTAAAAAAAAAAAGTAAATTAGCAGTATTTTACTGAGGAATATTATACTAAAATCCCTGGCTTTCTATCCTATTACATTTGCACCACTGGAAATTACATTACTCTCAGTGTGGTGTTCTTTCCCACAGAAAGCCCTCAGGATCCTGGAGGGGTAGCTGTAGGTGGAGACCACGATGGGCTGGAAAATAATCATTTTTCTGATAGACTCCCCTTTACTGATAGTTCTGAGGAATCATCTAATGCTTAAGTGTTGGTGATTGCTGAAGGTCCCATCATATTTTTGCTAGAGAGGCACTGTCCTCTGTGTTACTGTAGATGACCAGAAGGATTTAATCATATTCAGCATATCTGAATTCTTCTTTTTTGGGGTAGGATATCCATATTCTTCTCTGAACTAAAAATGGTTGCTCATAGCTCCACCTTCAGTTACTGCTATGATTCAACTATTCATGTTGTGATTGTTTACAAATATATTTCAGGTACTTTGGAATATAAAGTGATGCCTAAACATAAATCAGATTATTTTTTCCCTGAGATTCTTATTAAAAAAAAAAAAAAAAGTCACCTGTATTCATTTTATGACATAGGAATGACTGCTAAAGTTTCTTCACACAAAGAGATTTCCCATAGTTTTTGTAAGGGACAATAAGTGGCTGATTATACTGTTTCAAAAAACCCAGTTGTTCATATGGCTTCTGTAACATCAAACTCACGGATAACTAGTAAAAGGTGCTGCAGTTTCAACTGTATTCAGTTAACACGAAACAGATTGAATTGCTGATTGCTTTTCCAGGTCTGTTTTCCAGATCTCTTCACCACAAACACAGACAAAAGAAATAATTGCAAGGATTTATATTTCCTATGAATATTTTTTCATTAGTGAGCAAAACTAAAGAAAGTATCATTTGAAAAAAGGTAGATGTGTAACTTTCAGGAACCCCAAGATTCTTTAGCTTTTTTACTAATGATTTTTCTGCATGTCTTGCTTTTTTTTCTTCTTCTTATTTTTCAAATAGTACAGAAAGAAGTGAAAATGGTTAATTTTGCTTTTGCTTTTCCTTATCTTCCAGATTACTCTCACCAGTTTCTTAAAGAAAGCAAATGCCACATAGCTTGGAAAATTAATATGCCAAAGAGACTCATTGAATCCAATCCTACTCATGAAACAGTAAAAAGAAAAGATACTTTTGGGGCCAAATAGACCATCAGTTATTATGTGGTGAAGTGAAAAGTTTCTAAAAAGATAAATATTTTTTCCCATAAAATTCTATAAAAAATTTGATTATACAAGTATGATAATCATAGTCACTACAAAAGTTTGCAAAGAAAACTTAATGGGACCCATTTCTATAGGGAAGGCTTCAAATAATTTTGCAGTGTGAACAGGACTACACATGGAGAACCATGAGAACATAGTGTCTCCACTAGCACTGTGAACCACCTGAGGAATACTGAGTTTAAACTCACCGTGGTGCTGCCCTTTGCATGCAGGCAGCTGCAATCATCTTTGGTTTACAGTGGGAAGAACTGAGCGTAGAAGCTGAGGCAGAACATCTGATTTACAGGAAACCTGGGTCAGAGATGAGAAATGCACTCCAATCTCCCAAGGTTCAGTCAAGTGATTTGAGCTACAAAGTCGTGTTCCTTTTCTGCATTTAAATAACTGGCTCATTCAGTTAGCAGATGATATCTAATAGATTAATAAATGTTTACTTCTTCATGTACAGATTCAAATCCCCTAACATTTACACATCTTTTATATTCCAAGTTCACTAAAATATGAAAGCCAAAAACAAAAGAACTCATACCATTACTCATATGTTTAGCTGTGTTTTGTGATGATAAATACCAGTATGTCTTTTTTACTAAATCTCATTTAACAACATTTTGGCAAGGATGGAAATTATCTATGCATGCCTTACATGGTGTCAGTTTAGACACTGAAAGCTTGCACGATGCATGCTTCATAACATGATTTCCATATCAATGAAATGAAAACCTTCTCTTCTATTATAAAATTGTTTTTGATGTGCAGAATTCTCAAGACATCATTATGCTTTCAGGTATAAGATTTGACACTTTGAGAAGCCCTTGAAGAACCTATGTCAGTTTCTGGCCTCATTTTATTCAATGGAATAAAAACACCCATGCATTGACTTCAACAAGGACACAATTTCACCTGAAGTTTCTGCCTAAAAAAAAAAAAAAAAAAAGCAAAACCAAAAACAAAAGCAGAACTAATTTTAAAGTCTAAGGAGCAACCATAGAGAATCAGAAAGACAGATTTTAGTTATTTTTTTCATGCTTTTAGAATAGTGAGTCTGTATTAGATCCTGAGGTTCTGTAACAAAATTGCTAATCCATCAATCCGTGTGCTCTTATGTAATAGTAAAATGAGAAAGATACTTATACAAGCTTTCCAGAGGCATTCATGCTAAAATAACTTTTCATCTTCAGCTATGACAGGTGAGCTGGGGAGGAGGAGCAGTAGATAGGACTTTATTCTGGTTTGTGACAGAAAGGCTGTGTGATGTCACTTTCATGCAAACTAAGAAAGTACACAATAGATGTAAAACACCATGCACCAGTTGCACAGCTGGTTTAAAACCTGTTCACAAAAGGTATTTATCTGTGTTTGGCCTTTCAACTGAGAAAGGGTTTAGAAGTGCAAGGTGGGTATCCACTCCAGATTCAACTCAATATTTCCATGAATGACTTGTGTGATAGAATTGAACACGGTTTATATCATGCAGAAGAAAGATAGCAAACACTGCAGAAGACAGGATGGCAAGCCAAATGATCACAGCAAATTGAAGAGATGACCCAAGAAAAACAAGGTGAATTAGATAAAGAAAAGAGCAAAGTACTTCCTGTAGGCAGGAGAAATCAGACAGATTGAAAGTAAGTAACATTTGGCAGGGTAGCAAAATATGGCAAAGAGAACTACATGAGATCACAATAGTGACTCAGCAATGAGAATCAACACTGTAATACCGTGGAACATCCAGAAAATTTTATTCAGTAAAGCTTTAATGGCAGCTTTATAGATAAAATACTAGAGGTCCTATAGGTCTACTTGTTGCTGGTGAGGTATCAGCTGGAATATCTTTGGGGTTTTTTTGATATTTCATGCTAAAAAAGATACAAAATGTATAGGAAAAATCTAGAGGAGAACAATGAGAGACCTAGAAAATATAAGCAATAATGAAACATGAAAGAAATGTATCTACTTTGCTTAGGAATGATTATAAAAATGAAGAATCAGCATAATAAATGTCCTTCAATGTGTAAATGGTATAATCAAGAGAATGTTTGCCCTGCCTATTCAGGAAAGGTCAAGGATATTCACTAAAATCATTTTGGTTGTATACTAGGAAAATCTTCCTACATGCAAAAACTGGCCACTTGGTAATGACACACTATCCTTTTTATAAGCTTATTGAATCACTTAGCTAACCAAGTGTTAAAGACAGATCAAATATTATTATTAATTCCTATGCACAAGAAATATTTTAAGGAGATCTCTTCCATCTCTATTTCTTTATAATCCAGCATCACCTAAGTAGAGCTGCAAAAGAGACAGGACGTTGTAGACTTGTGGATATATATTTCTGAATAGAGCAGCAACATATGAATATCTAATTTGCTTATATTTTTGGTTTTCTTTTCGATTCTAATAATAAAGTAAATCATCATCCCAAGGGCATTTACAGTTAACATAGTGCCACGTGAGTTTCTATGTATAAATACAGGGGATCCATATTTCTACAGTTTAATATTTAATTCTAAAAAAGTAAAATAAAATATTTATTTGACCAAGATATATTCAACAGCTTGCCTTTTTTTCACCTTTTTTTTTCTTTATCTAACGTGTACCATGAAGCCCATCACAAATAAAATACTACGGAAAAGAAAGAGTCATTAATAAAAACATAACCTTAAATTTTTAAGTAGCCTGAATATATATCCCTTGCTCAGTATCGGAAAACTTCAGATCAGATCTTTTGCTTTGAATTTTTCATGTAGTCTTTCCATTTTTCTTGTTATGAGTGTCTTCTATAGTACCAATCAATATAGAGTCACAAATTCTTGACATTGCTCTTTGCTTTGAAGCGTGCACTTACAACATTTGTAGTTTTAAGAATCTCAGGTTTTGAAATTCAACCATTCCATGCTCTGAACTGAAACCCCAAATGCTTATTATTCATTTGCATGATGGTATGAGTTTTTATATAAGGTTTTCAAAACTGACTCCCTTTGTTTCATGGATATGGTCGGCAGGTTTTCAATTTATTTCATGTGAAGCATCACTGGCTTATCTGAAACAAAATGATAATCAATAAAGGAGAAGAATCAAATAAACTATGCAACTCCAACTGAAAACATGAAGCAGTTTTTCAGTATCTTTATAAATGAAATCTCTACCATTGCCATTCTTTCTCCTTTTCTTGAAGGCAGATCAATAAATGCAGGATTTTCAAACAAGCATAAGGAATATTTTTGCTAGAAATCAACCACCATTTTCAGAAATTACTAACAAACTAAACACTCAAATTCCAATTTAAATGCAATTTAGGCTCCATGGCACCAGATTTTTAGATATATTTGGAGCTTGCTGTTAAAGGAAGGCATCCCATTGTGCTTAAGTGCCTTGTCTTCAATGGGTGATAAGAATTTACAGTTGGATTCAGCTGATTTAATGTTAGTTGTTTATAAATCAGGTATCTACTCTGAGCTACGTTGGCAGTCTAGGAGGAGAAGCAGGGATCACCAAAGAGTGTTTCATCCTAGCACCACCTGCATCAGGCAGGCACCTAGGAAAACAGGGGAAATATAAAAAGGAGTGAGAGATATCAAAGAGTTACACATGGGAAGGGGCACATCACGTGGTCATGGGAGGGTGGCAGCACACGGTGGTGTTTTGTGACACTGACCAGACACATCATCTACCTTTGGACTCACAGTGGCTTGCTGGTTTCCTTGAGTTCGTGCCTACAACTTACCACCTTAAACAAATAGCAGATTATTTGAATATTATTTGAAAATAATTTTTCATGTTTGTGTTATCAAAGACCTAAGTTATATGTGAAATAACAGTCTACTTATAAGCAATTTGCCACTTATGCTTGTAAGATTTTGCACTGCCTCTGTATGAGACATGGAAGAGATGGTACTTGATGCTTACCAACTTCAATAGCATGCTTCTTTATGATTGGACACAAGGGAGTACTGTCTAACAGTGCACAATTATATCAGTGTTGAACAAATGTATTAATTTTTATATATACTTTGTAATGGACACAATTTTATGCTTGTGAAGAACAACTGAAAACATTGCCTAAAGCTAAACAGAATGGATACAGGAGTTAAATAAATTTCCCATGTAAATTCTTTCAGTAAACTTTAGTCTTCAGTGACTTTTCATATAGAGGCAACTCCTCTGCAGAGTCTATCATACTGTGACACAGACAAACATTTTTTGCTGGTATGTTAAAGATTGCTACACTCATTTTCACTTTGAGACTTAAATCTGGATAAGCACTATTATCTCCTGGAGATGCTTTGCCAGAAATGTAACATTAAACCTAAGTCTCCATAGTCTGTTACAAGCTCCTGCTTTTGTGGAGAGAGACATTTCTTGAAAGAATCCCAATTACTTCAGATTTGTACGTTACACTATTTCCAAGTGTGAAAACCCAGGAGTCTGGCAATTATCATTATATTCTCATTCCTGTAGCAGGTTCTATATGCTAATGAAGAGAAAAAAGCTAATTACATAGTATCATACTCTGTTGTTACTAAGCGCTTCTGTAACCTCTTCTTCCAATCAGCTCTCTAAGCTCCTAACTTCTTCCTTTACTAAAAACTAAACCCAAAGAATTAAGGAAGGCAAACAGCACGGTCAGAAGTTGTAGATTTAGGAAATATCTCGTGCTTTGAACCCTATCATTTTCTGTCAACCGTGAAAATGTACAGTTAGAAGCTTGAAAGATTTCTGATTCTACACAAATTATACCATATTATATACCCTTGTACTGAGTTGAAGCTACTTAAGTGATTGAAATGCTTTAAACCATCTAAAAAGGCACTGATAGTTTTTGGCAAGTAGGATAGGAACTATTCAAGCAGAGTAACTAAAAGACGACGGGATTTTTTTGTACAACATAAACCAGTGTACCCACAACATGAGAAAACATCTGATAAAACTAAAAAAGAAAAAAAAAAAAAGTAAAATAAACAAAAGCAAAGAACAGCATTTGCTTTTTTTTTTTTTTTTTTTTTTTAATTAATGCTTATAAGAATAAAGAAAGAGAGAAAAAAAAAGAAGCAAATGGTTTGTTCCCTAGAACTGATGAGCTTTTCCAGTGGAGGACTTGCTTTCAGGATTGACCATTGCAGTATTTATTAGATGGATATTTGAAGACCTAGGATCAGCTGCAGTTGAGTAGATGCTAATGCTCATGAATAAATTTTGCACAACCCACAGTATCAATGTTTACATTATTCTTATAGGAATGCATATGTAAACATTTTTATCCTGTATATTATCTAGATTATATCTGCAGTATATTTAAAAGTGCTTCACTGAAATTTTTATTATTTTTAATAATATTATTATTTCCCTTTAAACATAAGAAGAAACTTTCCTGTGAGGGTGACAGAGCCTGGAACAGGCTGCCCAGAGAGGTGGTGGAGTCTCCTTCTCTGAAGACTTTCAAAACCCACCTGGACACATTACTCTGCAAACTGCCTTAGGTGAACCTACTTTGGCAGGGTGGTTAGACTAGATGATCTCTAGAGGTTCCTTCCAACTCCTACCATTCTGTGCTTCAGTGATTATGGTGTCATATGCAACATATGACAGAAGAAACATACCTACATAAACATGATATTGAATATTCTAATGAGGAAAAAAAAATTAAAATAATTTCCTTAAGTCGAGCTCTAAGATAAACACATATGTTCCAACTGCTCAACTTTCCCACCTAATGCAAATCAATCCCCATGATTGCTGCTACAGGGCAGATGTGCTGCACTTGGGTTTTAAGAACATCTGTGGGAACGCTATGAACCATGTGCATGTGGTTACAGTGGGCAGTGAAGTACACAATTATATTTAATTTATTCTGTAAATGGACGTTAAAGAGAAATACCTAAATAAAACTGCATTCTAATACAGTGTTTCCCCATACTCCAAAAGCAAAATAAATCTTGCCAATTTGGCCCAAACTAGCTAGGCTAAATTTGCATGTGCATCAGAGGAATGGGCCAGTATTGATCAAAGCCAAGTTTAAAAAGAAAGGAATGACAAACACAAAATTGCCAAGAGAGAAAGACAGAGATTGCTTTGTGCATCAGATTGGAAGTCATAGATGGGACCCTTACACAGATAGGGAGAGCCCTTCACTCTTAAAATATGTTCAGAAGCCTGATGAATCCAACATTTATTATTTTTTTCATCTACGTAGTGATTTAACTCTCAATTATCAGTAGAGGAGGAACTACTTTTTTTTTTTTTTTTAACATATTTTTGAGCATTCTGTTCTTACCCTCTCTATATTGCAAACAGAAGTTTTCCTATAAAAGGGTTCATTGGCAGTTTAAAGATGCCAGTGAGATACTCACTCAGACACAGCACGTTACTGATCACCTCATTATTGCTGAATTAGCCAGCTATTGTAGGGTGGAAGAAAAATAGTCCGAGTTACACCGTGGCCTGCCAAAGAACAGGCTTTTAGAATGAAACCCACAATAAACCACACTTTTGATCAATTTGTAAGGTTATTTAATCAATCAAACCCTACCCTCAAAACACGGAATCCAATTTCTACTCAAATAGCTGTTTGTGGTAGCCTGATAAGTGGGATATAATGCCATAGTATAGCAGTCTACTCCTGAATATATAGGATGCCCCTTAAAATTAATGTCGTTGAAATAGCAGCAGCAAGTTTTGAAAAAATCAATACTACAGTGAAGTCATACTCGGGATAAATTCACAAAGGTAATCATCAAGTTTAGTAGGTTATTAGAAAAGAAGACCAAATATTTTTCATAGATAGTGCTTCATTAAGCATATGGAATCAACTAAACAAAACAAGCTGAGCATGTGCTGTCAGCTGCAGTGATACAGCACTAAGACAATTTTTTTTTTTGCTTATTATGGGCAATTAATAGAAATTCATCATCAAACCATACAGAGTTATCAAGGTTGACATTAGTTAATTCACTTATCCACATACCATAGATCGTTGCCTTTCAGTAGCAGTTTCAGAAACACTCCTTTCATTGGAATGAAACAGGAAGAAAATTACAAGAAAAGATTACTAATATTTAAAATTAATTATACAGCTTTGAGGTAGAAATTTTACAGGAGGAAAATTACATTGCACCATTTTAATGAAAATATCTGTTTAAATGTTTAGGGAGATTTGTCTTGTGAGTGTAAATTCTCTTGGGCTGCAGAAAGCATAGCATGGCTGTGTGACTGGGAAAGGTATTTTGAAATATTTCTGACAACTTAAACACTTATTCCCTTCTTAGCTTTTATGAGTGTCTTCTCTAGGACCTACTCACCTGCTTCAATGCAAAGTTGTGTGTTTGTGTAAGAACATATTTTACGTCTGATTGGAGTGGCTTAAGTTGTACTTGTCTATTTTAGCCCATAGATAGACCATGAATGTTCAAAAGATGGGTGAGTGTTCTGGCAGACTCGCCAGCTTTCAACTTCAGCCCTTGTGTATAGCTGGTTCCAGAGCCTGATTTTTATATCCATAGGAAAGGTCCTGTCTATGAGAGGCAAAGACAACTCCCCAGAAGAGGTGTCATAGCAAACACGCATTCAATAGCTCTGATCTTCTCAGCATCTGCTTCACTGGAAGTGAAAATGTAACTTCTGCTGTTTGTTTTTTTTTTTTTATTTAATACAAAATAAACTGTTTTCCCCCAGTGCCTTAAACAATTGATGAAATGCTATCAGTGGTGCAGTATAGCATTTAGAAGTGATTTCTGCACAGAGGGGGACCGGGAAATGCTGCCCCATTCAAAAGAAGGGCTTTGTATCTCTTGCCTATCCATCACCATAGGGATGAGAAACGTGGAGAGAACTTGATGAGAAAGCTGAGAAAAATCCAGACTTCATGAAGAACTGAAAAGATATAACACCAGTTTATATTCTCCCAGCAGCCTCCTATTTGTCGTTTCCCACTTCTTATTCTGTTTCACCAGATACTAACACAATGCACCATTTAGGACAAGCTTTATTTATATTCTGTGTTTCTAGGGCTCATAGTATAATGGTACCCTGATATCAAACTGGGGCCACTAGATGGTACTGCAATATAATTGATAAATATTAAGAAGTAATCTCATAAATAAATGTATATATATATTTTTTGCAATGTCTTGGCTGTAGCATTTGAAAGACTTGCAGAAATACCCATGGCACTGCTTTTGGATATATACTAAAACCTCCATGTAGCTATAATATATACAATTGTGAGGCATATGCTAAAATATGTGCTTACTGATCTTAACCATATAACTGAGGTACTTAATGCATATATACAGAGATATATATGATATTTATACAGTATGTACACACATATGTAAAGTATCATATGGAATTGCCATCTGATCCATCACTACGCTTACTCATTGTTATGTGTTGCTGTATTCAGTGCATAACTATTAGATAATGGGAAAAGTGTGCATATATAAACTAATATGTGGATGTATGTTTATACATAAACTCAACATGAAATATATCCCAGAATTTTAAAAGATAAATTTTGTAAAAGAAACAAAACCTATACAACCATATCCCATATTTTTCTATACTTTGAATGATTTCCTATCACTGTTTGCTTCACTGCTAGAGATGAAAAATTCCACTTTTATCTGTTTTCTACCATATGTTATGTTTACAGTAATAAACAGTTTAAATTTTATAATCTAGCTGGTAAAGATCTTGAGGTTTCAAAATTGTGCAAAACTAAATTATCTGAAACCATAAGCGTGCTTAATAGTATCTGCCTATGAAACTACCCTCAGAATAACCTAACACTGCTGGTTGCCAGCATTATTTTCAATTTTCATCTGTTGGATATATGATCAAACATGTCAAATCTGCCCTGAGTAATAGAAGTGAAAAAAATAAAGTCATTTACTTAAAACATTCTGATAGCTATTTATCTGAAAACCCTGGTCAGATTTACTGCTCAAAGGCATTTACCTACAAAGTTAACCAGATGCTTTGAGTTGAAAACTAATTTAATTTCTCTGTTATCTTAACAGGACATCTGTTAAAACAACATCCAAGGAAGGTAATATGTTCAAAATTAAAGATCCTGCAGGTTGTTTTATTAGAGTATGTGCAACATTGACATTTAACTGTTAACGACTACTGCCTTAGAAAAATAATTATTAAATGTGGAAACAAAGCAGTATAACGATTATACTAATGGACACAAGGTAATGTAGAATAAATGGATAACTGGTGTAGGTTCAGTCTTGTTGCCAAACTCATTGCTGTGTTACATTATGTTACACAGTGAGTTACACTGAAGATGAATGAGCCATTTCTTTTGTTTCCTCCTTTCATCAGCTTCATCTAGATATCAAACTGCCCCTTTAAAATCAGAGTATATTAGCTGCATAAAGCTTTCAGCACTCATAGCCAGCATGTTTTTTAAGCATCATGAGTGACAAGCTATGCAAATCATACCCTAAAGTAATTTGCATTATTGCAGTTAATTTGCATATGGATATAAACTGCATTTCAGAGCAACTAGGTACCAATCCAAGCAGTGGTATGTGAAAGTCAGACACATGGATGGATGTGTGCTTGCCAATGTTGGGATATTCAAGTGGAAAAATACCACAAGCTTTCTCGTTGGTCCTTATAACTTTGCTGGGTGAGATGGTGAAGACAAATGAGAACAACAGGAAGAAAAATGGGCTCCTTTCCTTTCCTTTCCTTTCCTTTCCTTTCCTTTCCTTTCCTTTCCTTTCCTTTCCTTTCCTTTCCTTTCCTT
>JANIJG010004974.1:21661-32650 GCA_024611175.1 Megaceryle torquata | reverse complement strand
GAGTAACAAGACTTAGGGACAGAATGGCTCCATAGAAATAACTTCAGTTCATGCAAGTGATCTTCTGTGTTACCTCAACCACAGCCTAATCCCTTTGCTGTGCCTGGATTTCCTTTTCTCTTTCTTAGTTAGCTACTGAGTCCTGCAAGGGGGAGACACACAACATCTACCACACTGAGGTCATGATCACTGTGAGGGTTTCTCAGTTTTTGCAGTAATAGTGATTTCTTCCTTTCTATTGGGAGAAATGTATTAAACTGTGTTTAAATCAAGCTAGAATCTCTGGATTTTTTTGTTTTGTGGTTTGTTTTTTTTTGTTTTTTTTTTTTTTCTCTTTTGCCATTGGTAGTCTTTGGAAGGCCATGCTGATTTTTTCCTGTGTAGCTACACTGTTTTGTTTTATTGCTTCTGCACAGTCAGTGGAATTTGTAAGTCGGTATATCCCACTGAGCTTGTAAAGAAAATGGAGCCCTGCCTCTAGCAGGCTTCACTCCTCTAGAGGGAACTCTTACTGTGTTTTAAATCTCTCCATACATTTCTCTGCAAATGCTGCAGGCTGGCCAAGATGAGGGAAGAGCTACAAGCTCTTTTGCTAGAATGAAAGCTGCCAGAATCCCACTTGCTGGAAAGCAGTAGTTGTCTTATGGTGACAGTGATTTCTGATTGTGACAGAGCTCCTTTCTTAGCCTCGCTTTTCCATCCTTTAGAAACATGCAGAACACAGTGATAAGTATCTCCCAGAGAGCTACATATAGATCTTCTCCTGTCCTGCTGCTGTGTGTGCTACATCAGGTATCCAATCTGATAGGTGAAGCTTGAATTCTGCTGTTTGTGTACTGGCATCATACAACAGAAAACTTTGTCCTGAGGGTTTAATGCAAGAGATTGACTGTGAGGTGGGAGGGACAATTCAGGAAAAGTGTGGAGAACAGCAGCTCTTCTGCAAACACTTCTAAACCCCACCATCCCTCTATAAGCTACCTTGTTAACTGCAAAGGTGGAGATTCATTTTCCCTAAAGACCCTCCCATGTTTATGTTCCCATAAACTTATGTATGGTAGAAACCATTACTAAACTCAGTAACTTTCAGACCTGCGTAGGCTTCAAATTCCATGGGTGGTAAATAGAGAAAAGAGGACTTCTCCATGGGAGGGACAACTTCTGCATTTAGAATAGTGTGGAGAGCAGTCTTTGCGGATATCATGGGGTCTCTGTTTTGGGATGAGCTGGTCATGGTCATTGTGGTGGATAAGTGCAGCTCTGTCACAGGACTGCAATGGAATGACTGGGTAATAGGGCAGGCTCCTTTTCACTCCCCTCCCCAATTCTGTGCTTTTCCTGAAGATCGGTGATCTGCCAGCTCATCTTATTACCCTTATATGGAAAAGTAATAAATCACCACTTCTGTTCATATTGCTTTGGTGCAGTGCCAGCCTTCCTACACTCCACAAATGTCTTTATAGGGAACAAGCTGTGACAGAGTTCAGATGAAAAACCCAGTGGCGCAACATTTCACTAGCATAATATGGGAAAAGGGACAGCAATGAATATAGAACTTTGGTCTGAGTCAGCATCCCCATCAGAAACAAGCTGGAAATTATAAAGAAGATAGAGAAAGTGTATAGCTAAGTCTGTTAGCATTTCATATCTTGTCTGTATTTTGCAGAATTCTACAGTACACCAACATGTCCCTCTGGTGTGAACTACTTCCAAAATCCTGAAAGAAACAAGCATGTTCCAGCTCTTAACTGAAGTTATGAACAGTCTAAAATCTCCCCACTCAGCTGGATAGATTGGGTGGTTCAGAAGGCCTGTGTTTGCTGGAACTAGAAAGAAGAGCAATAATAAAAACTACAGTTTTTTGTTCTTTTCAGGTTTTCTAGATGAACAAAGATTTCCTACAGGAGGGATTTCTGATTTACCATCTATGCTCTCCGATGGAAAGGCATCGAAGCAATAGTCACCAGACAAGAAAAATATTATAGATCAAAAAGAAATTGCACACATTCCTTGTTTGTAGGCAGTTGTATGTGAGGACTGCCTTGTGTTAGTGCTGCCAAAGGTAGGTGATAGATTCCACTGTAACAGCAACAGTAATCACAGGAACTAATCTGATTCCATGAACCCTTCAAATGGATGAAGTGAGTGATCAAGTAGTGGGTATGGGCTATACTAAATGGCATTCATACCATGCCTAAAAACTCAATTCTTTCACCTCCTGATTCCCAGCTTATGTCCCATTTGTTTCTGCTGTATGGCTCCCCTGAAGAATTGTATACTAGTTTTATCAGTGCTGAACCCAGAACTTTTTTGCTCTGCTCCATTGCTCTGACTGAAGTCACATGCCAGAGGAGTACACTCCTCTCAAGAAGAATGGATTAACAGAGCAGAGTTGTATCAAAAACTCACTGGTCCATGGGAGAAGCTACTTCAACTATTTCCCTTCTTCTGCCCTAAACTGGATCTATTCATACTGCAGATGAGGACAGGACATGAATCCAAAACCAGTACCTAATTGGCATAGACTCAGTACTTTTTCATGTGGAATTGTTTCACCCGCATTGTATATGTTGATCCATATCCCCAGAACTACACAAGTAATTAACTGTTATTTTAACTGTATTTGTTCTGGGCAGTCATTCTTTTTTTTCTAGCAAGAAGGGCCTTTTTGCAGATCACCATGACAATGATGGCACTGCTGGGTATGTACATGGAGTAATGTCTATCTTGAAAGGCGAAAGAGAGATTTGAGCATGGAAGTCCTGTTGAGACAAATCTAAAGGACTATCATCTGTGTGAAATATACAACTCAGTCCACACAGTCATCCAACTTAGATCTGTGCTGACAACGGTGACCTTTTCAGTGGGAATCCCGGGAGATACATCACATGTGTGCAACATGATCAACAAAAGGGCTTGAGCCCTGGTGTGAAATGGGGACTGAGCCAGCAGAGCAGTTGAATACACACCCTGCTAAAAAGGCAGTGCGCACTCACTTTTCTACATCACAAGGCAGCTGTCTCTGTGTTTTTCAATTGCAGGTTCTCTGGAAGGCCTTGCAGAAGCAGGTAGCATGACAAAGTACTTGTTTTGCAGCAGTGTAAGCATCAGTTACACATACCACTTCTGGTTTGGTGCCATCTTCCTACTCCTGCATGTGCTTGCACTGGTGTGCTCTCCTCAAGTTCACAGCCCACCTCTCTTCAAAGTCCTTTAATGAGGGCTGCATAAACACAGCTGACTGTGCTCTTTGCCTACTTTGGAGAGAAACAAAGGGTGGAAAAATCCCATGAGTCTGCTCTGTGGGCCATCCCAGAGCATACCTCACAGAGCAAGGTAAATTCATGTTCTCGGAACTTCTATTGCTCTGACAGTACACCTCATCCATCATGAGATCATCTTCCTTCTCTAGTATAGGAGAGAAAGAAACCTGAAACACAAAATAATCTCTGGAGACAAATGAAATAGCAAAATGCTTGTTTGTGAATCCCAGATTATCACATGGCCTGCCACTGAGCTACCATACCTAAATATTATCCCTTACTTTTACTACACTTTCATAGGACCTGGTACTTCTGCCTTCTGGGACTAAAGGGGAAGAGGACATCTTTCCCATGACAGCATCTGTTACTTGGCACTGGGGAGAAGTCTATACATGCAGCTTTTGGAACATAATGATTTCAGCCTTCCAGAAATGTTATCTTTGCCTCAGGAACAATATTCCCTCAGCATGGAACAAATGAGAAATGTTTTCTCATGAGCTGAGAAATCATTAAACCAAAACCCACTGAGTGTCTTCACATTCTTAAACTGTTAATTAGCCTGTGTCTGTCACCCTACTGTCCTGGGATCTGGCATCCTTTTAATGATCATTTACCTAGTGAGACACTCAGGATGTGCCTACACAGTGAGTGGGTCTCACAGCAGTGTCTAAGTACACTGAGCCACGATGTAGGGAAAAAGTAGAGAAAAGGACTGCAAAGCCCTAGCTTAAAGTCTAACTCATTCCACATGTCAACAACTGAACATTCAAGGCCTTTGTACCTTGGGCTTCAGTGTAAACACTTTAGCAATAGTTGGTATTATTTAACACACTGTGCACCTGCATGCAGCTGGTGTGCAGTTAGATACAAAAAATCTTGCTTCTGTGCTAGTCTACTCAGTTTATCCAGAGGCCTCTATTTCATAAACTGAAATCCTCACTGTCACTACTAAGATTTTGAATTTCTGTTAAGGCAAAAAGTGTTATAATTGTTAGAATAGAAAACCAAAGTTATTATTTCTCTATCTACATACCATATGGTATGTTTCGCATTTTAGGGTTTTCCACAGACAAAGAAAAGAAAAAAGAAAAGAAAAGGCCCCACCTCTAGCCCTTTTCTGAGTCCAAGGAACAGAAAGGACTTTACAAATTTACAATTGGTTTTAATCTCCTCTTTAAGGTAACATTAAGAACCAAGGCACGTAAATAAACCTTGTTTAACTGTACTAGATTTGCTCTAATCTATCTATCAGCTAGAGTATATGAGAAAAGCTGGACCAGGTTACAGTTTTTCCAGCTGTCGGTCCTTCTCTGACAGTGGCTAACAGTAAATACGTGCAGAACAGAGCAAACTTAGCCAAGTTTCTCCATCATGTTTTCCCAGCTCCAGTCATCCGATGCCCAGGGATTTCCAGTACTACATACAGTATTGCTCTGTGTGAAAGCCCTAAATGGACTTTTCTTCCATGAACATGCCAATCTTTTGGCATCTAAAAAGTCTTGTGTCAAGGTGTGCCACCTTTAAACTACATGTTCTGTGAAATACTTCCTTTATTTTGTCTTGAGATTTTTGGTGTATCGTACATACATTACTGTCACCATCTAGACTGGAAGTGTGAGGGGGGAAAGCTGTACAGGGGTACACCCCAGACTGCTGCTTGGGTGAACATATTAGATTTGCTGGCCACATAGCATGGATTTTGTGTATTGTGGTGGGATCAGATTAATAAATCCTGCTTTCTTGAGAATGCTCTGAAAGGTTTTCCAGACAATAAGAGCACTTCACATAGCACCAAAACAGTTGTGAACACCAGTCTGTGCAAAGGCACTTAGCAAAGTCCTTTCTTTCCCTCATGAGGCTGCTGTGGTAGTATGGGGAAAATGAGGTTCATCCTGTCCCAAAGGATGCCTTTGGCCTTGAAGTCTTGGAAGTTCAGTGTTTTCCTGCAGAGTTATCATCGGACAGCAATGGAACAAGTTGGGGAAGAAAGGGGAATAAGACTCACTGTCTTAACAGTGAGAAAGCCAAAGCACCCGCTGTAGAGTTAAGCCTGTTTCATGTGGAAAGTACCTAAAGACACTATAGAAGTGCTGTGCTGCGCTCCTTAGCACAGCAGGGTTCAGCCTTTCAGACCCAAGGGATTCCGCCCTGACAGTTCCATGAAATGATGGAGTGAAGGATTGGTCAAACAACAATGTTGGTTTTTTCACTATTCTTTCCTAGGACTCAACTTGAAAGTGATCCTGTAATGGTTTTTGCCATCATACTTTTTCAGTGATCTTACTTTTTAACACACTTGGATCTGAGGTGACTGGAAAATTAATTTCTACTCTTAATTATGTTCAAAGTACCTGTCAGGAAAAAAGCTAATGAAATATTTTTTTATGAGCACTGGAAGACCTGATTTCAATTGCTGAATCATCCATGGTCTCTGTAGGTGAGTTGTTTAATCTACCCCACTTTCTCTGTTCTGCATTTCTTAAATAGACTTTAATAAGAATAAAGCTCATTAATGATTGTCGGATAGGAAAGTTGTAGGAAGGTGAGGGCCCACAAGTGCCTAGATAACAAAGTGAGGGAAAAAAATATAAAAGGAAATAACATATCAGTTCAAACCTATGCTCACCAGCAGCGTCTTGGAAAAAAACCCAGGCTGTAAGCTCCATCTAAGATTGTTCTTCAGACTGCCTGTATCTATAATCAAATCAACCCTTTCAAAAATGTTAATTCTAAAGCCAAGTGCTCAAAACAGCTTAGCATCTTGTCTCAGCATCAGACTGTGTGTTCACCCCTGCACAAGCAGCAGTCACATGCAAATAGCCATCCTGCCATTTCAGCAGGAATTTATCCGAAAGTAACCTTTCTTCCCTTAAGCAGTGGCATTATTTAATTCACTTGTCTTGCTAGCCTTACGGTGGGCTGCTTTGGGGTGGCTGTCAGGCAACAACTATCCAAGTGAAAAGCGAAGCAGGGAAAGGACCTTAGAGGAGTCAGTATGCAAATATGCATATAATCCATGTATAAATAAATTTGTATATATGTAGTGATTTTAGACAGGGGTGGTACTAGAGGCTGCTGATCTCAGAAACTTCAAGCCTTGCTTTTTTTTCTGGAAGCAAAAAGGTTTAATTTCCATGGTTGAAGTGGCTCATATAGGCTCTTTGACCTATATTTGTGTATCTTCTTTACTTCTCTCTGTTTTCCCCCATGTGCCTCATTCTGGGAAAGCTTCTGCAGAAAGGGAACAGAAAGCCTGAAGGTGTAAAAGGGTTGGACTGTGATCACAAGGGAAAGAGGTCAGGAAGGCGCTTGAAAGAGACATACCCCAGAGAATTCATCCGTAGGCTAAAGGTGGGGGATAAAATACATTTGGGAAAGCAGTAAATGTGACAAAGATGCAGAAAGTAAGTTCTCACCACCCAGAAATGCCATTTGCATGCCATTTCTTCCTAGCCTATATTGTTTTCAGGTTGCTTCCTTTTCCAAAGCAGGTGGTTCCTCTGTCTGCTGGTGCTACCTGCTCCATGACTAGCCACACCAGAAGAGGAAAGGCACATCTGCAGAGGCTGTATTTTTTGTGTATGGTGTTGGGGTCTAGCTCATCACAACTACTGTTAAAAAGAGCAGCTGTCACTTTAGTTCCTCTTATAGCTTTCAGATAGCTCTAGGTCCTTCCTTCAAGATTCCCTCCCCCCACATCTCACTGAGCCCTCTATTCCTCTCACCAACTTATCTCCTCACCACGGGGCCTCTGAGGGGGACAAACAAGTCTCCCAGGAACTGATAATGGGTAAGATCCATTTTCAACGTGTGGTCAGCAGCAGGCATGAAGACTACCCACAGCTCTGAGAAAATAGACCAGGCTCAGGGCTTCTTTTCTGACTGTGGAAAGTATATAAAGGAAATATCTTTTAAGGAGCAGTAGTCAAGGGTTGTTTGCTTCAGGAGAAGCAAGGGCTCTTAAACTTGTTCACCTGATTCTGCCATTTAGCAAATGAGAACTGCAGATCTCCAAGAATAGCTGAAGCAACACACTAACTGTGCTATATAACATGAAGAGTTTGTGCACAGGTGCTGGAAGCTTTCTTTGGCCAGGCCTGGCAGGGAACTAAAATATGTTTGTCTGTGTGTATGTATGCAACTGTACAATACATTGTAATACATGGAGCAGAGACAAGTCTAGCAAAGGAGATTAGCAATCCATTATTATTCTGTCAGGAGGACCTCAAACATCCACAGGGAGGGTACAATGCCAGAATACTGACCCTCGTGCAAGGTTGCCCTTGTATGCATATCCATAGGAGTGTATTTGGAAGTGCTGTAAAATTCTAAGGTATTTTTCAGTCAAAGAAAAACATCTGACCTCAGAAACACTGTCTGTCAATTGAAATTTGTGAACACAAAAGAGTGGAAAGGATGAGATTCCTGAGTTTACTTTTACATCATCTATGACTTTAAGGAAAACAGATTGTTTGTGATACCTGGGGGAGAAGAGGAAAATCTAGAGTGAGTAACAATGCAAGACAATAACATCTGCTAAAGAATGCAGTAAGAAGTTGAGGAGCTCAGACTTAGCTGTGCTAAGAAGGACCCAGCTAGCTAACTGCCACAGCTTCACAGGGCTGGAAGGCTGAACATGCATGGTAGCCCAGCACTGCACAGGAGTGACTAGCTTATCTTCAGTGTTCAGTCTTCAGAGTACTGAGTTACTGGGAAAGCTTTTTTTTCCCCTTCTCTCTTTACCTCACTAGTTTTTAACTTCAACAAATGTGAAAGGTGCTGATAACTACTGCCAGGGAATGATACAGTATTTACTCACTCATGCTCCCCCATTTGTGAATTTATTTGACTCAGCATTGTTAAAAAAAATTAAATAAATCTTTCTTACATTACATTGCTCTTTCACATAGCAATGGCTCAATCCCAAATATTGACTAGTGTCTTCTCCTCTGCATCAATCCTTGCTGCTTCCAGCTGCTCAGGTTGTTACACTGCACCTTTCTTTCTGGAAAACTTATTCTCAGGTTTGTATCCTGTTGTTAATTCAGCAGAGGTAGGAGGAATATAGCCATGTATCTTGTTGGGTTGCCTGTATTAAAGAGCTGTGTGCCTGGCTACCCTTTACAGCACTTTACATGTCTGTGTATGGTGACAGCAATATTGACAGGTTTTTCTTACAGGAGAAGACAGCCCACAATCAAAATTATCAAATCAATGAAAGTGCTTTAGTAAAGACAACAGAAGTATTGTTGACAGAAGCTGCTTTGTGGTGTGTTCTCTTGATGTTAATCCTTTAACAATACAGACGTGGCTTATTTTTAGTCCTGGATCTGGATTCTTCTTCTCTAAGCTTTGCATCCACTGTCTGTTTTCTGACATAGCTACAGTCACACTGCAGATGGCTTTCCTTAAGGCAGAGAGCTGTGCAATGCTTCCCCCAAAGTAGCAGTGCTTGAAATCCCTATCTTGAGGTCTACCACAATGATTCAGGTGTTCCCACAGGTCAAGATGTTTCACTTGCTCATGACACACATTTATCAAGAGATAGGAGCAAGGGGTCTTACTGACTCTGCTTTAAAGTGACAGTCCTTCATAACTTGGTTGTATTGATTCTTTCAAAGTTAAAAATGTATCAGCATAGAAAGGACCTGTTTCATAGGAAAAAAAGTTCAGGAAATGGATTATTAGAGCTTTAATAGACTCAAATGCACCACTGACCAAGCTTGACCTGTAGCAATTAACCCTCCTCTCATGCAATCAAACTGTTTTAACTGTTCTGGGGATTCATCAAATCCCTGTTCCAAGTATTCAAGCATCTATTCCACAAAAAACCTGAATTTATTTCCATTTGCCATCAGTTTACATAATATAGAAAAGTATAGTCAGACACAGTGGTAGGAGACACCTAAACTGAATGTAATGTTTAGGCTGTGGACAGACTTCCCTTCAGTTGAATATGGCGTGTGCTACTAAATTTAGTGATGAAAGTGTTTCTCTTCAAGGATTTAATATTCTTTGTCTCATCTCTATAAACATTAAGTATAGGACATATTTGTTGGTTTGGTTTTGGGGTTTTTTTGACTAACACCAGGCAAGCATGTAAAAGTTAATCCTTCCAGCAACACAGATGCAAGACCTTGTGAGGCGAACTGTGTTCTTGCTTAACAAAACTGTATGTGTACCAGAAATGAATACTATAAAGAACAGGGCACAGAGTGAAGAGGATATTCTCTACAGGACACGGATCCAGAGTCCTAAAGATCCCATCAATTTTCACAGAGGAAAGCCCAAATAGGAGACCACTTCTACTTCTTTAAATGACCATATAGTGGAATCAATAGAAAATTATTTCTGAGGTAGGTCCTCTAATTCTGATGTTAGGTAATCAACTCATGGAGGACATGGAAACACCTAACTTGCTATCTTAATGTGGTGCCTTATTCTTCCCACCAGTGGTAGCTTTAAGACCAAAAAATGTGTTTAAGGGGAACCTAATAAGAAAGGCAAAAATACAATGCAGAGTCCTTAGAGAAGTAGATGGTAGAGGATCATCTCCTAGATGGCTGGATAAGGGATAGTCTTGCAAAGAGTAACACAAAAATTCAGCAGGGTCCTATGAAGCCATGCAACAAGGAGCAGAGGGAAAAAAAATGAATTCTACAAACTTGGTCAAAAGAGAAATGAAAGGGGAAATGGAAAAGAGGATTCAGCAGCAAGGTAGTATAAGTTTGGGGAGAAGGTCATAGAAGCTTAGTCATGACTACACAAAGATGTCCAACCATCTGGCCCAAGCTTGGTAAAGAAATGCAAGTTCTCCCCTCTTCTTACTTAAAAACCACTTTTCAGACCTCTTTGCCAACTTGGTTGCACTTTGTCTGGAAGAAAATGCTCCAGTGTAACTGCAGTTATCACTACCCCTATGATGCCCAAGGAAGTATTGAAGGCAATGGGACTACTACCTTGACAGCTAACAAGGTGCCATCACAGGGATCCTGTCAGAGAATGGCTGAAAACAAGCAAAGTGATGATCAGGGATTGGTCGCTCAGAAGTGGTACCACCAAGTTACATAAATGTCTCAGAGAGGGCTGCTTGAGCGCTGGTAGAAGCCCCACATAAACCTTGATTAGGTTTGCCCTCTTGCCTTTTGCCTCCCAGGCAAATTCAAAACTATGCTTTCAAATCCAGAGGGGAAAAAAATACACCCAATTTTCAATGTGATTGGATGCTTAAGCCTTCTGTTAAAAAATATCCAGCTGCAAAAAAGGCATTGTTTTTATGGTCCAACTTTAAATCTACATGCATTAAGTCAGGGAATAAAGTTACTGTCAAAAGAATGTTCCCAAGTATTTCCCTGATTTCTCCCCAGGGTCTTTAAATTCACTGATATTAACAGCAAAACAAAGAACTACAGCAAGGTGCATGAACACAGCTCTATAAATACAAAAGAAAAACAAATCACAACAAGCAAACAAAAACCCACAAAAAAAAAAAAATAAAATTCCACAAACAAACAAAAAAGTAAGCACCTTCTATTTCTTGAATCGCCATTATGTACACATTTGCTTACTCCATCAATGCTCTTTGCTCAGAGCATTAAGAGAAGACTGATAGTGGAATTATTCTTTCTCTAGAACTAAACATGATCTGTGTCTCCTGTTTAAGGCCTGGGAAATAAAATCAGAGACATATAAGACCTACTTTTCACCCTGAAAAACCTTGTAAGCA